>JAQHUG010000090.1:5918733-5958682 GCA_028555095.1 Dicrostonyx torquatus | reverse complement strand
GTGTGTGTGTGTGTGTGTGTGTGTGTGTGTTACTATTTGGTGTGTATGTTATTGGTTCTGTCTCTGGTGAGCCATGACTTAATAGAGATAGTGATTAAGACTGTTGACTTTTTTGAGAAGAGAAATGAAGCCTTATAGTATAAATTAGGGTTGAGGATACAGTTCAGTGATGTCACACTTGTATACCACACTTGAGGCCCTGGGTTTGATTCCAAGCACTAGGATAACAGTAATAATAATAAATTAATAATAATAATTTTGCTGGTTCCAAGAAACCCTCTCTAGCAGTGTAAAGGAGCTTTCTTGGTTGATAAGATCATTCCCGTTTCCTTGCTTTATATTCAACTCAGCAAATATTTATTAAGCATCTATTTGTGAGAAACTGTGCTGGACACGAGGAACCCTGCAACGAGCATGGGTAGACCCTGTTATTTTATTCGATGCTGACCATTCAGAATGGATGCCCATTGGTTAAGATGGGTTTAGCAACTCCTATTCAAAGTTTTGGCTCCAGCAGTCACCAGCCTTTGAATATATCACTTAGCCATCCTTATTATATTTATTTTAAGACCCTTTTGAGGGTCCCTCCAGAAGAAATGTCACCATGTGTTACCCAGCCAAAGCCTCACAGCAGAGTTTCTATAGCGCCTGCTATCCAGCACCCAAGGCCCTTCTAGTAGTGCCTCCCATAGCGTCCCACGCTTCACCTCCTGCTACATGTAAGAGCTCTGCTCACAGAACCTCGGCCTCATCCAGCATCCTCACCATCCATCCAAACCATCACAGGTGAGGTGGCATCTGGGTTGCTTGGAAGAGCCCTGCAAGATCCCCTCAGCAGGCGGAGGATGGCAACAAAGTACCATGCCATGGCCATTCGCCTGAGGCACTCATCCCGGCATGCACCTAGACTTCCCCCTCTCTCTCAGTTATCAGCTGACCCTCAAATACACTCAAACACTAGCGTTTGTGAAACCCAGAAATAAGGCTGTGTACATAGAGTCACACAGTTTTTGACAAGGGAACCAAAACCCATTCAATAAGGAAATGATCAGTCTTTTCAACATCATGTTGGAAAGACCAGATATCTGCATGCAAAACGCGAATGCTGAGTCTTTCTTATATACCAGAGGCAAATATTAAGGGCAATCAAAATGTTAAGTTGAAACCCAAAACCATAAAATCATTAGAATAAAAAGTAGAGGAAAATCATATAACATTAGGCTTGGCAATGATTTCATGGCCGTGACTAAAAGCACACACAAAAAAGAAAAATGCGACAGTTTGGGTCACATTGCAATTAAATCTGCGCCTTTGAGGGTACAGCAGTGAAGGCTTGAGTTAGCCATGTGTGTAACCATCAACTCGGATGGAAAGGTATCCTGGCAGTTGGAAGCCACAAAATACCACACCGCACAACAAACCTCACACAAGAGATTTATCAGGAGGGAAAAACCAAGAGGGTGGCTGCTTCTGCTTGGGCAAGAAACAACAGGGAACTGAGCAGAAGACAGGGTTTATATAGTTTCTTGGGGAAGGGGGTGGTACTTTTCAGGGTGAAGCTTTCCAGGTTGGGCATTGGTTGATTTCAAGTCCAGAGCTTGGGCTTTTTACTCTGTAGGTGTGGGGGCTGAACCCAGCCATCAGGACAGTTAAAATGCTCCGTGGGAGGAACCTGGCAGTTTGAGGTCCTCAGGGGAGGGTTCTGGCCACTTGCATGCCTCCAGTGGCTTACACCATGGAGTAAAAGGAAATATTTGCAGATCGTGTCTCCAAAATGGATTCAGAAGCCAGAATTTCCCTATGTAGAAACAATAAGAAAGAAAGAAACAAAAACCCATTACATTTTAATACTAGAAACGCCCTGATTAGAAAATAAGCAAAAGAAACACGAATGGTACAATCCTGTAATCTAAGCTCTCAGGGGTCTGATCAAGGAGGTTTGAGAGTTTGAAGCCAGCTTGGGCTACATAGTGAGACTCTGTCTCCAAAAAGAAACAAAAAAAAAAAAAAGAATTTAAATTGGGCAAAGGACTTGAACAAACATGTCTTCAAAAAGAATGTATAAATAGTGGCCAATGACATGAAAATTGTGTACGTGTTCTCATTATTAGAAAATAAAATTCAAAGCCACTATGAGAAAACACCTTATACCCGGTAGAATGACCACTCACAAAAAGAGGAGGGGGAAATGGAGCTGGAGAAATGGCTTAGAGCAAGTCCTGCTCTCACAGAAGACCCGGGTTCAGTTCCTAGCACCTGCCACAGGTGGCTCACCACCGGCTACAACTCCAGCTCAGGGGCATCCAGTGCCTTCTCCCAGCCTCCGAGGGGCACCTATACTCAACAGGAATGCACCCCCCCAACACACACACAATTTAAAAGGAGAAAAAAAGTCCCAGTGGTAGAGTGAGTGCCTAGTGTGTGGTCCCTGCGTTCAGTTCCCTATAGAGGGGAAAGGAAGACGTGGGGAGGAGAAAAGGAGATGGGGGAGGAGGGAAAGGAACAGGTATTGTGCGAGAATATGAGAAAGTCTTACACCGTCGGTGAGAGTGGAGACCGGTGCCGTGGTACCTGTAAAGATTACAATAGACTTCCTATGTGATCCAGCGAACCTCTTTATGGCTCTGTTTTCAAAAGAAATTCTTTAAAAGTCCTGAAGAGCTCCTTGTCCACCCATGCTCTTAGTATCATTATTCATAATAGCCCCAAAGAGGAAATCCCTCAAGTGACTGTCAGCAGACGGATGAGCAAACACCACATGGCATCTGCTGCAATGCAGTATTGTTCAGCTTTGTAGGACTACACACCCGCAATTCCGGCACTGAAAGGCAGGGGCAGAGAGTCAAGAGTTCAAGGCCACCCTAGGAAGCTTGCCTAGGCTATATGAGATCTTGCCTGTAGAGAGAGAAAGAAGATAGAAAAAATTCCAACTCAAGGTGGATAGGTGTACCTTAAAGATATATAAAATAAACTAATCATTAATATATTGTGTATCTAAGTATGTATGTATGCATATATATGATTCATTTACATGAGATGGAAAGCAGGTTAGTGAAGAGTTTTTATTTTGCAAAATGAAGCAATTCCACAGATGGACAGTAACCATGGCATGGCCGTGGAATGCGCAGAATGCCACTGAGCTGCACACTGCAGAATGGCTAAGGTGGGAGATACTATGCTAATGTGTACTTTACATTAAAAACCCAACTGGCCCCCATGTTCTGCCCGGCCTTCCACAGTCATGTTCTGTTGCTTTCTGCCTGACTTCCTGCCCTTTCTACCCATGTTGCATACTCTTTCCCACCATCCCTCACTGCACCTAACCCATACGGACTCTGCCTGGCACTTGGTGTTGAGTCTCGTCACTGTACTGGTTGGTTTTGGCAACTTGTCTGGAAAGAGGGAATCCTAATTGAGACAATGCCTCCATCACATTGGCCTAAGCAAGTCTGTGGACTGTTTTCTTGATTGATTGCTGTGGGAGAGCTCAGCCCACAGTGGGCAGTACCACCCTAGGCTGGTGATCTTGAAGGGTATAAGAGAGTAGGCTAAGCAAGCCATGGGAAGCAAGCAAGTAGGCAGCAGTCCTCTGTGGCCTCTGGTTTATTTAGCTCTGGTCTTCAGGTGTCTGCCTTGAGGTCCTGCCCTGACTCCCCTCTATAATGGGGTGTGTGACCTGAGGATTCTAAACTGCAGTATTCCCCTCCCTCCCCAGGTTGCTTTCGGTCATGGTGTTTTATCACAGCGATAGAAAACTAAGAGTCACCAAAGACCTCAGGCTGCCACCACCACGGTACTGCTAGCCTTCCTCAGGCTGCCACCACCACGGTACTGCTAGCCTTCTCCAAGGTGTGCTCTGGGATCAGTGCGGCCTTCACTAAGCAAAGCTGGAGCAATTCCAACAGCCTTTGTGGTCAGGCCTGGGGGTGAGCAGTACAGAGGGCCTGAAACCAAGGTATTGGGTTTGATTCCTCCTTACTCCACACACACGATGCTAGACACAACATAGAAAAACCACAGCATATGCACGCACGTGCGCGTGCACACACACACGTATGTATGTATGTATGTATTGTGTATGTATGTATTTTTGTGGGTGAGGTGTAGTATGCAACCATAATTTTGTTCTCATTTCTTTTTTGTTTGTTTTAAACTTTTTGTCTGCTTATTTATTTGTTGTTTTTACATCAGCATCAAAGTTAGCCCTCTTTCCAGCTCCCTGAGCCCCACCCACTCTTCCTCCACTGTTTTTCTTCAGATACAGGCAGGCCTCCCATAGATATCAGCCAGCCATGGTGTATGAAGTTGCAGTGAGAAGAAGCACCTCCTCTTTTGTAAAGGCTGGATGGGGCGATCTGGTAGGAGGAAAGGGTCCCAAAAGCAGGCAACAGAGTCAGAGACAGCCTCTGTTCCCACTGTTAGGAGTCCCACAAGAAGACCAAGCTACACAACTGTAACACATATGTAGAGGGCCTAGATCAGTCCCATGTAGGTTCCCTGGTTGTCGGTTCAGTCTCTGTGAGCCGCAGTGAGCCCAGGTTAGTGGTTCTGTGAGTTGTATCATGGTGCCTTTGAGACCACTGGGTCCTACAATCCTTCCTCCCCCTCTTCCACAGGACTCCCCTTCACCAGCCTAATGTTTGGTAGGAGGTCTCTGCATCTCTTTCCATCAGTTGCTGGGTGAACCCTCTCTGATGACAGAAGAAATTTTCATAATTTTGTTCTTATTTCTGTCCACTCTACTGGAGAATTTCTTACCTCCCTTCGTTTTCCTGCCCAGGTCTTCCTAGAGTCGGAAGCAGTTGCCCATGGTAACATCAGCATCACCAGGAGAGGTTGTCAGTGCTCAGCACCTCGGTTCCCAGCGGACCAACCAAACTAGTATTTACGCTTTAACAAGATCCCCGAGTGAGTGTATACACATTAAAATTAGAATCGTAGAAAGTTTCTCACTGCTCCTGGGATGCTGGATCTCCTCGCTTGTTGGCTTATTCATCGAGCTATCTAGGAAGTTACAAAGGCATCCCTGCCTTGGGTCTACTGTTAGATTCAGACTCGAGGCACCCATGCACAAGCGCCTAGGCAAGGGTGTTTGTCATTATGTGAGAGATTCTGATATAAAGTTAGAGTTGAAAGCTACTGAATTATAACTTAAAGGAAAATATCACAGAATCTCATGGATTATAAACTGGCTTAGAGTTGGGAAAGGCAGAAAAAGATGATGGAATTTGAGTGTTTTTATGTCAACACAGGACAACGTTACTCTACAAGATTGCGTGTAGAAGTGAGAGCTCATAAAAAGTGTCCTCTCTTGCTGCTTATTTTTCTCTTATTTCCAATCTCCTCGGAAGCTCCCTAAATCTCTATTCCCTGGCGCTTGCTCTTGGGCTTCCCACCAGATTCAGTGAGACTGCAGGGCTCCTGCTCCCATGCTCACTCCTGCTGTGGCTTCCTACCCTGCTAAAGGAGAAGTGCAGAGCGCCCCAGAGTGGGCCTGTCCATAGGGTGCCCTTTGCTGCTGTGGTTGTATGGAAGTCCCCTTGTACTCAGGGTGCTAAAGCCGCCCACTTAGCAGGGTTGTGATCTCAGCCATGAGTGCTGAGTTCTACACAGTTCCTGCTAATCAGCTTCATGTCCTGCTCCTCAACTGAACAACTTTGGTGTCCCCACCGATTTGCCCCTTTCAGCTCTTCAGCAGTTCCCCGTCGATCCTGGAGCCCACTGGGAATTTATTCTAATCTAAAGAGCGGTTAAGAGCAGAGAGCCTCAGGAGGCTAGGGAGGTGGATACATCTGTTGTTGTCGGGTGTTCTGTGCTTCCTGGGACAAAGAAAGACAGTCACCACAAGATGTAATCCGGTCTCTTTCACAGCACGGAGAATAGTTTCTATGAACTGAGTCTCCCTATGCAAAGGCATATTTACTGATTGTTACACAAACGTTGTTTTTTGGGGTAAAACAATTCCTCATACAAAAGCCCCTGATCTAATCTATATGTACCCAAACAACTTTAGTCCTTACTGTGTACTGTGCACCATCCCAATAAAGCAGGAGGCTCCAGGTGTGCCAGGACCATCTTGTGACCAGAGTCATGCACAAGCTGTGACATTCCTTCAGAAAAACAGCTCTATTAGCCACAGAAAACAATCACCATTTCCCACAATGATTTCTTCAAGGTCAAAGTCCTTCTAGAAAACTACTATTCATCCCAAAGCTAACCCTAGATACAGTGAAAACGAGATACAATGATTCTGCTGATTTGTCCTCTACAGTTTGTAAGCACTTGGCATGGAAGCATGCGAGCATGAGTTTGGAGCACACCAGCAACGCCAGTGCTGGGGAGGCAGAGACAAGAGGATTCAGGGACTCCCTCACTATCCGGCCACTCCAGACTGTGAGCTCTGCATGCAATGAAGATCCTGTCTCCAAAGACAAGGTAGAGAATGGTTGGGAAGACACCGAAGCACCCACGCATGCTCACACATGCACACACAAAGCAGTGTCTCATAAGCCACGCGGATCTCTCTTCCTGGGGCATCCTTTTCTATGGTTTTTTCTGTTACTTTGAGGCTGAGCTTTGCCATCCTCTCTGGTCTTGCACTCGTGCCTACCCCCACTTCCCCAGGCCTGGGATTGCATGTGAGGGTTTTCTTTTGTGTGGTCATAGATAAGGAGAGAACCCCTCTGCAAGGCTAGGCAAGCATTTCTATATTTGCCCGCACTCCTCATTTCTATCCCAGAAACTAGGTTTTTTTTTGTTTTTTGTTTTTTTTTTTTACAAAGTTTAGATGATTTTGTTAGTCAGTGTGAGAAAACTCCTTAGATGTTTGAAGATGAAATTCAATTGATTTATCAGATCTTAATTGCATTCCTGCTGTTGTCATCACCAGAACATGACTAGCGGCTTTCCCATTGTTATTGAAATATTCATCTTCCTTATAAATATTTTGACATTTTTTGAAGTGCCAAAAATACACAACGTATACAGCTAGATGTGAGTAAGACAGGGCTCTTGTTTTAGCTTGAAGTTTCCTTAGGGTGGGGGGAGGGGTGACTGAAACCGCAGAGAAGGAAGCAGAGTTGGGCTAAGGCAGCCATTTTTCACTAATGCGAGACATTTCAAGGTGGGGACCAAACAACCTCACTTCCCTGCCAGAAAGGAACCCTGCTTCTGTGAGTCGTTTTGGAGTTGGAAGTTCTGACTGATAATTAAATATGTGCCATCTAGCAGCTCAATCTTTTTCTGCCTCAGAGTGCTGATTGTACCACAGGCCTAGGAAATCTCTTCCAGCTCCCAAAGTCAGAGGTTTTTGGAGGAGGGGGGGAAACTGAAGAGTTGGCTGTGGTTGTGCTGGCTGTTCTTCCAGAAGATTTGGGTTCAATTCCCAGCATCTACTTGGTGGCTCGTGACCTTCTGTAACTCTAGTCCCTGGGGATCCTGTGTCTTCTGTCAGCTTCCAAGGGCACTGCCTGCAGGCAAAATACCTGTATGCATAAAATTAAAAACAAAACAAACAAAGAAACCCAAAGATTCTATGACTTAACAGAGAAATTATATATGACCAAAAGATTAGAACGGCATCTCCTATTCTGTCCCCACTCTTAATCTGACAACATGTGGAAAGCCCCAAAACCTAAATGGGGAAAAATGGACTCAGCATAGAGCCACCTGACACTTGGGTGCTGTCATTTTATGGCCCGGGCTCATCCTTGACCACATGTATGTATAATAATACAGAGTTATGATCATAAAGCAGACATGGTTTTATGTTTGCTCTGGTTCCTTGCCATTCATAGGTTTTTTTTTTTTTATGCTTCCATTATCGCTCATAACTGCTGTCTTGGTGCTGGGGTGGTCCTCACGTGTAATCTAGCTCACTGTCCTTACATAGCTTAGTGACATATTGCCTGCATTTGGAGCTGTAGATTGCTCTCAGTGTTTGATAAAGATAGCAGCAGCAAATATTTTAGTCCTTTTTGTTATCAACCTGTGCCCCAAGTCAGGATCAGCCACCCATCCTCAACAAGCCAAATATACGAGTCAAATTAAACATAAAGAGCAGGAAGAAAACCCAGCAGTGGTGGCGCACGCCTTTAATCCCAGCATTCGGGACGCAGAGGCAGGTGGATCTCTGTGAGTTCGAGACCAGCCTGGTCTACAAAGCGAGTTTCAGGACAGCTGGGGCTGTCTCAAAACACAAAGCAAAACAACGACAGCAAAAATCAGGAAACAGAGATTGATTCCATGTGGCCACATTACAAAGAGGGACAGAGAGACCCAGTGACGCCCTATCTGAGGTATTTGGATATTTGGGGTCTTGAAGTAGGATCAAAGTTTAAGGAGGGGCCAAGGATGTACAGTCAGAGTGGCCCCAGTCCCCGTGTGGCCCCATCCGCCGTGGACCTGTGCTTATCTGAGCTTCAGCCTCGTCTCTAAGGTGGTCCCACAGGTTGTTAGAGCTGTGTAAAATCTCTTTTCAGGAGACAAGATACCACTGTCTGGTGCCTTTTTCTTCTCAGAACATGAGATTTCTCTGGAAATTCCCTTTTGGAGCCGGGGTGGGGGTGGGATATTGTTTTACCAATCTGCACAATTGACGGACGCCAGCGTCTCTTCAGAATAACTTCATTTCCACCAGCCTCTTACACCTGCACCTTTCTTTTGAATAGCTAAGAAATAATTTGTTTTTTTTTTCTAAGAAGAAATTTCTGATGTAATTCCTGGGCTAAAGGAAAGAGGTTCTTCCCAAGATCTAATGAAAGTTTTCCGGAAAGCGGACCCTGACTGACAAGGCTGCTGTAGTCTCTCCTAGTAACCGATTAACCAACCCCTTTCCAACCAAGTGTAGGACAGAATGACACCTAAGGGCTTGCTTTACACTTCTTTGATGACTAGAAATCGTGGACGTTTTCTATCCGTGATTGCACTGTGTCTTCTGTGAACCATCTAGCTGTACCCTTTCCCTAAGCCGAGTGTGTAACCCTGGATGACGCTGGCTGGGGCTCTCTTCTGTAACCAGGATGATGGTAGTCCTGCCTCCAAGCGGGAGCGAATGGTACTGGAGCGCCTTCAAAATGGTACTAGTTGTAGCATGAGAATATTAATGAGTTTCATTTGAATTTATGATTTCTTCTGATATTCATATAAATGTGAGTGTATCTTTGAAAACCTGAGGAGAGCTTTTCAGTCGGCGTAGATGTGATTCTGTGTTCTGTCAGGTTTGACGAGGCATCTTTCCCTATGTGTGGCTTTAGTTTCTGTACTAGTCTTGCCCATGTGTACTGACATGTATGTACGTATAAGCCTATGAGCATGTATTTCTCATGAGACCAGAAACGGCATCTATGCCCAAAGGACCACCTGTAAAAATGTCACTGCCTGGTGGTGTTCAGAATGGCATGCCCAGCTCTACTGAAGAACTGTCCAACTAAGTGGTTCAGGATAAACAAAGCCAAGCGAACCCAAAGGCATGCATACTTGCATTTAGAAATCTCAAACCAACACCAAACCACACACACATCACAAACATGCAAACCACCAAAATCCATGCATGTTTCAAGCCAAAGAGAAGAAACTAACGTACAGAAAATGCTCCTTACAGTAGGTTTTTGAACACATCTTGGGCCAAGAAGTGGAAAACCAAATAGATGGGCTCCAATAACTCGCCTTTGAGAGGGTACAAACTAAGTCCCCAATATCGTGGGCGCAAGGGAATGAACGGCTGTTAGTATGCTCAAGACCACAGTTACTCTCCCCTCCAGTGAGTGAACGGAAAGGGATTAAGAACAGTGAAGCAAGAATAATTCCAATAAGGGGAAGCTGATGAAGCCTGCCACCCAGACGAGGATCGGAAACTATTTAAACTGGATAACGCAGTGTGTGTTTTGGCTCTGACAGAACAGAAGTTGAACTTTGGAGTAGCGATCAAGGACTTGGTCTTAAAGCATTTGCAAACAGTGCGGGTAAAGAGCGCAGATGCCGACGTTATTGCCAATGGGAATCGCAACGTGAGAGTTGGAGGGCCAGACGAAGAGAAACCGCAGGGAATTTTTGTGGAAATCTCGGCACTGAAAATGATTTATGGCTGATTTAAGAAGGAGACAAGGAAAATACAGCTACAGGGTTGTAGACGAAGGATGGAAAGAGCTAGCCACAGAGCTCCAGCCTTCTGGAAATCTGGGATCCTCCACTTACTGAAGGATGCCAGAAGACTTGTCTGAATACGTCTGTGCTGCTTCTCTGGCTTCTAAGAATAGTTACCTGCCCTTCTCTCCCCTTGCTGCCTGTTTAGCCTTTAAAACAAACAAACCAGTAGCCAGCGCTGGTAGAGCATACCTTTAATCCCAAAACTGGGGAGGCAGAGGCAGGCATCTCTAAATTCAAGGCCAGCCTGATCTAAGACTTAAGTTCCAGGACAGCCAGGGCTACACAGAGAAACCCTCTCTCAAACAAACAGCAACAACAAGCCATCAGCCCTTAAGTGGCAGGAACTCATCCAAAGTGACTTACAGGGACCCTTATTTCTTCCTAGGGGATCGGGGGACCTTGCAGGCAGCTGTCAGCTCAAAGACAGGGAAGCCCTGTGTTACCATTTTACGTTAGAAAAGTAAAGGTTGGAGGATTTAGAGGACACAGGTGACTTCCAAAAATATGAGAGAAGGTATCCAGGGATGCTAAGTGAGGCAGGAAAGATGTGCTCATTTTTTGGGGGGGTCACCTAAGTTACAGCTTCCCTCCAAACACAGAGCAAACAATCCCCCCAGCCCTCCCCCCTCCTCTAGCCCCCCACCCCCAGAAATAAGAATGGCTGAAGATCTTATAGGGGCTTCATGTTGTTTTAGGGTCAGTTTGTTGGTTGTTTCCTTTTTATGGTCAGTTGGTTTGATCTTTGGAGACAGGATCTCATGAAACTGAGCTGGCCTCAAACTCACTGGGTAGCTGAGGCTGATCTTGAGCTTCTGATCCCCCAATCTCTACCCCCAAAGCACTCTGAGTTTTGAAATGAGAAACAGACATATCCGACTAAGAATAGTAGGGTTTTCATGGGGGCATTGGTGCTAGTTCTTACAGCTTCAAGATCTCTACAGGAAATGGGACTCATCTGAGAGAAAATGACAAACAGCAACAAGAATGCCACCAAAGAAAACAATAGACTTTAGTATCTAGCCAGTAACAATGCTTATCGAATAACAAAGAAAACAGGTACAATGAGGAAAGCAAGACTGGACTTTGTGCCTAGGAATCTGCGCCAGTTAAGCCAACCAGTGATCACTGTTCTGTTCCATCAGGAGAAAGAGCTTTCAGCCCCACCAGCAGAAGAAGATGTTCCCTCCCTGTAGCGTCTTGTACACAACACACTCTTTGTTATTTTTCTCGTTGCGATGAGTAAATATCTTCCAAGACACAACCGAAGGGAGCAAGGTGTCTTTTGGTTTAGTTCGAGGAGATGCCGTCATCATGGTGGGGGAGAAAAGGTGGTCACATGCTTTCATCTGTCAGGAAGCAGGGGATGGACAGGAAGTAATGCCAGGCTATCAAACCTCAAGTCCCGCCCCTAGTGATCCACTTCCTCCAGCAAGGCTCCACTCTCCCATCAGCTGGGTGCCAAGTGTGCAAATACACAGCCAAGGAGGTCACTTCACATTCAAACCACAATGAACACTGATTGTGCATTCCTGCATTGTTTTGTGACGGAGTGCTTGTCTGTCTGTCTTGCTGGATCACCAACTCCATGGGGTCACCATATCTCATCATCGTATTTCTAGCCTTAATACAGCATCTAGGACTACACAGGCCACTGCAGGAGCCACCAACCAGCTCAGTAGATTTTTGTGTTTGTTTTAGTTTTATTTCTGTTGCTGCGATAAAAGACTTTGACCAAAAGCAAACTGGGGAGGAAAGGGTCCCAGTCCAACACTGATGGAAATCAGGGCTGGAACTCAAGGCAGGAGCTTGAAGAAGAAACCACGGAAGAATGCTGCTGGCTGGCTCAATCTTTGGCTCACACTCAGCTCACTTTTTTATAGCCCAGGACCACTGCCTGAGGGACAGTGCTGCCCACAGCAGGCTGGACTCTCCTGCATCAATTAATAACCAAGACTGTCTCTCCTAGACCCCTTCACAGGCCAACCTGCTGGAGGCAATTTCTCAACCAAGGTGTATTGTGTTGACAATTAAGACTCGATGAGGACAGTAATCACATGTGAAAATGGCAATATTTTAGATGTATTAGATACTTTTCTTGTAGCTATGAAAAATACCTGATAAAGACAACTGAAGGAAAGAAGGGCTTATTCTGGCTCACATTTTGAGAGTCCAGTGGCAGCAAGAGTACAAGATGGCTTGTCACATTGTGTCTGTGACCAGGAAGAGAGAGACCTATGCGGATGGTCATTTAGCTTTTTCCGTTTGCCATGTTTGGTCCACCTGGGGCCTTAGTCCGTGGAGTGGTGTCAAGCATATTCATGATGAAAACCCAAAGCCCAAAGTCTCTTCTGAGACTCAAGACAATCTTTTTTTTATCTGTGAGGTTTTAGGGGGAAAAAAACCCAGGCCAATTACATGCCAATGTTATAGTTTGCAAATGAAGGGTCCCCCCAAAAGACTTGGTCTCCAGGCCATAGACCCAGTCCTTGCTAAGTAGATGAGTCCTGAGGGCTCCTGTGTCATCATTGCTTATTATTAATCTACAATATCTACAATCCATATAAGTGGACACTTATAGACTTGGATCTTTTTAAATTGTCGATCAGCTCTAAGGCTTCCTAATAAATGATGTGCTTAAGATATTAAAATAGCCAGGCGGTGGTGGCTCACACCTCTAATCCCAGCACTCAAGAGAGAGAGGCAGGCAGATCTCTGTGAGTTTGAGGCCAGCCTGGTCTACAGAGCGAGTTCCAGGACAGCTAGAGCTGTTACACAGAGAAACCCTGTCTCGAAAAGCAAACAATAACAACAAAACAGCAAGCAAGCAAACAAACAAAAAGATATTAAAAGTCCAGAAGAGGCAGCAAGCACTCACTCCTATTTTGAGACTCGAATAAAGCCAGATTTACCTGCAGCACAAGTTGATGTTCAGCTTGCTTCCATGTTTTAAACATTTTGATATGTAACATGTGTGCATGTTGTATTTTAAATAGTTGTATATATATGAATATATATACTTTAGCAATTAATGGATAGATTCACAATATGATGGCATTGTGAGGGGTGATGGAAAGCAAAGGTGGGGCCTAGTTGAAGGAAATAGCACTGGGGACACTCCCCGGAAAGCTATGTCACGCTCCCTAGAACTCCAGCTCCCTCTCCTTCACGTCCACCATACGATAAGCAGCATGCCCACTATGCCCCTCCACCAAGATGCTGTGTGTCACTAGAGGAACTGAAAAACTAGGCCAAATGACCCCTGCTGAGACCTCTGAAACCATATGTCAAAATAAAGCTGTTCTCTGATAGATTCTTTCTGTCTGGACTGTCGTATAGCTCAGTAGTAAAGAATTTGCTTAGCACGTGCAAGTTCGGGTATACGCAGTTAGCATGTGTACTGTGTCTCGCCATCTTGTTCCGTCTTTAACATGCCTATGCAGACATGATACCTTCCCGGTCAGCAACTCTGCTGTTGCTGGCATTGTTAGGAATTTTATCTGAAATGGCTTCTGGCCTTTGGTATCTGCTGTTCCCTCCATCAGGATGGCTTTTCCTTCCGTCTTTGGCCAAGTTAAAAGCAAGGCGTCTCTCAGTTCTCTGCAGCCCTTCGGCTCTCAGATCTGCTGTCTCTTGCTCAGGAAAGCCTTCACCTGCTCACCCCGGGATGGACCACCCTCACCCACTCTCCTGAGCTTGACTTTATTGCCTTCCTAGCACTGACCACAATTTAACTGTTTTTGCGAAATTGCCTTTTATTGGTTTTCATCTCTCTGCAATGCTAACAAGAACTTAACTTTTGTGAGTGCGGCAGGAACGTGTGACTGTTTATGTGAATTCATACACTCACATCAGCCCTCACTCCCCTTGGAGAGACAAGGACACTAAGATGCAGGTGCAGAGATGCGGAGAGATTAAGGGGCCAGTCAAAGCCCTCACATTGTTTGGGGAGAGTCGGCGTTCAAACCCAGAAAGTGGTAGTGGGAGCGTGGCAGAGTTGAGAGTAAGAGCTCCAGATCCTAGGCCCCAAGGTGTTAGTCACAATCCTGCGTGACAGTTATCAAAATCTCCCCATACTAAACCATCACACAGTGGGTGAGGCAGGACAATCGCAAGTTCAAGGCCTGCCTGGGCTACTTAGGGAGACTCGGTAATGGCTCATGTTGACAGTCCCAGACAAACTTCTGGCCTGTCTCTAAGAGTGTTCCCAGAGAGGTGTATCTGAGAAGATTCACCCTGACTGTGGGCGGCACCATCCCGTAGGCTGGGGTCCCAGACTGCAAAAAGAAAACGCGGAGTTGAGAACGGGCATTCACAGCACTCTGCTTTGTAGTTGCCAAGGGACCAGCTGCCTTCCGCTCCCGCTCCTGCTGCCACTCCCTCCTACCCTGGGGACTGAACCCCCCAACCGAGTGACACCCAGCCCTTCCTTGATTATGTCGCTTTAAAAGAAAGTCTGGAATACAGACCCTGTCTCAAAAGACTCTTTCTGGGGTGCTGCGTCTGCTAGGAGGTATCACTGTTCTTACAATAGCCTTGTGAAGCAGGGGAGACTGTCATCCTCATTTGATCGGTGCGAACTGAGACCTAGGGAAATTAAGAAATCGTCCGAAAAACTCCCAGCCAAACAAAATGGCAGAATGATGCTCTAGATCCGGCTTTTTATCCATAAGAATCTTGCCTCTGTTACACGTCACACTTTCCCGGGTCTGAGACCATGTGTAGCGTTCCTACAAACAGAAACAATCCCCTGTGACCTCTGAGGGGTATGCCTACGGGCTCACGGGTCTGACTTCCTTCGGAACACTCTCTGGGAAACTGCTGCCCCCCCCCCCCCGCCCCCGTCCTGCTGCCCTCTCCAGCCCGGGTTCGTTTGGGACCTCCCCAAATTGAGACATTTCATTTAACATTGTCCTTTCTCTATGGAAAATCTGGGGAGCACAAATATTAGGGAAATGAAGCAGCATCCACCCAGTTGAACAATGGGTCAGAGGAGAAATCAAAAGAGAAATATGGGGATGTTTGGAGATGAACAAAAACAAAAACTCAGAGGATATATAGGTAAAGCCTCGTATGTTCAGAGCCAGAGCTGCTGGTCTTTTTCCTACTCCTGCCCCTCGTCAGTTTGCTTTTTAAAAACTACGTCAGCTCTATGTACTGAAGTCCAATTCTGGGTGGGGCAGAGGTTTGAAGACAGCCACAGCCTGGTAAGAATTAGCTTGGCAATGGAGTAGGTGGACTAATGGTTACAGACATTGGCTGGGGACATAGTCAAGATTCTAGCCAGCAAGGCCAAAACACTGCCCTTCTGACCCGGCACTGCCTGCTTCTGTCTTTTACCCTGTGTCCTCCAGCTGTCCTCGGAGACTCGCCTTTCTTTCTGACTCGCTTACACCACTTTTCTTGCTGATATAGCCACTGCTGCATGATCTGTTTTGCAGATTTTGTACAACTGATGTTTGAACCCCATTGATGGAAATCCGGAATCAACCCCCACCCCCACCAGGCCTGTGTTCCCCAGACAGTGGGGATACAGGGGGCAGTTGCAACATTAGCCTGAGGGAGGTTGAAACAGACTGTCATTGGCTCACACCCCAACCCTGGCTCCTCTGCCCTCCACAAAACTTAGCATGTCTTCCCAGCCACATAGGGATGCTTTCTTTCTTTCTTTCTTTCTTTCTTTCTTTCTTTCTTTCTTTCTTTATTTATTTATTTATTTATTTATTTTTTCAGTTTTCCCACTACTTTGCTACATCTCCACCAGCCCCAATACCACAACTAGATCTCTCCTGGCTTCATTCCTGTTGTTTCCAGAGTCGTGGAATGTTGTTTTAAAATTCTTCTTTGGATTTTTGTATCCAAATTTGTATTAGCAATTCTTAGACTAATGCCTGGCACATAATAGGTGTGAACACACGTTATAACAAATTCAAGGTATGAGAGGGGCATGGAGGGAACATGAGGCTCAGTTAGTAGGCTGCTGGCCTAGCATGCACCAGGTCCTGTGTTCAATGCCCACCATGACACGGTAGTACATACTTGTAATTCCCGTGCTTGGGAGACAGAAACAAAAGGATCAAGAGTTAAGGCTTCATCGAGAGTTTGAAGTCAATCTGGGCTAATGAAGATTCCAGCTAAAATATTAACATTTAAAAAAGAAAATACTAAAAACCAATCATTTTAAAGGTGGCTAGATCACAAATAACATAGCTGTATGACATGTAGGGGTTCACGGACCCGTTTCTTCCCACACCGCAGGGTCATCGTCTCTACACCAGCCTAATAACAATAACGAGTAACTAGAGGTTGCTCAGTCAATCTCTGAACAATACAGAGGAGGACTTTATGACGTTACTGTTACTGTGTGTATGATGGGGCTGGGGCATGTGCACACCATCACGCCAATGTGGAGACCAAAGGCCAGCTTTGTGGCATCCGTTCTCTCCTTTATGTAGGTTTCGGGCTTGGAACTTAGGTCACCAGGCTTGCATAGCAGGTCATTTTCATGGTGAACCATCTCACCAGCTCGGGAAGAAGGTTTCTATCTGACATGGTTTCTGAGAGGGCTGGAGGGATGGCTCAGTAGCTAAGAGCACTGGCTGCTCTTACGGAAGGCCTGGGCTCACCCACACGGTGATTCATAACCCTCTGCTTCTCCAGCTCCAGGGCAGCTGACACCCTTTTCTCACCCCTGTGGACAATGCATGCACATAGTGAACACGTACACATGCAGGAAAACACTCACAACACATAAAACAGAATGAAAACATCTTTAAAATTGTTTTATGAGACAAGGTATAAATGAACTTGGGTGGATACACTATAAATATTACCAGGAAAATTTCTTAGAGAGGAAGTGACATTAGTGTCACTCCTACAACACCTATCTCTGAAGATGAGTACCCCTGCCTGGTCCATTCTCAGTGGTGGGGATGGAGAGCTGGAGCTAAGGTGGGGAAGGCTTTGCACACAGAATGGGAGTACAAGAGAGTGACTATGTGACTGTGTGGTTTTTGTTTCTGTTGTCCATTTCTTTCCAAATGCTCGGGGGAAAAATACATTTATAATTCCATCCTGTGGCTGCTGCCGTTGCATTTTCTTCTCATTGTACATTTAAATTCCATGAACTGTCCAGTTCATGTGGACATGCATAATAAGTGGCCCCAGATCTGATTCTAAATGGAAGCCAGAGCCAGTGACCAGACTCTAGGAAACCATAATTACCCCAAGAGCAGAACTGCGTTTGCTGGGAAGGCTTTTATCAGTGTGTGGAGACCCAGATGTACATCTCAGGCATCAGAAGGAAAAGGATTTATAAAACACCTTTCTCCTCTTCGCTGGCAGGAGGGAACTCTCCTTTTTGCAAAAAGACTTTGTGTGCCAATGCATCCCAGTCCTTAAGGGAAAGGAAGAAAATTATATATCAGAAATCTATGCATGCTAAAATAATATTCACTCGAAATGGGGAATGATTGATTCTTTCCATATGTTCTTATTCTATTTCAATTTAAGTTAATTTTGCAGAAACCATTAACCATCCCTGTAAGATTTTTCTAGATTTTCTCCTGACGCTGGCTTTGGCACACCTACAGCCAGTAAGCATCTTTATGGTTAATCTGTCGAACCAAAATTAATTTCAACACAAAAGCTAAATGGTTCTCAAGAGTCCTTCCTCATATGCCTGGCTGGCTTTCACCAGGGACAGAGAACACAGCCTGACAGGGGTGATGGAAACATTTCAGGAGATCCCTTCCAAATTCTTGCATTATTATTTTTTCTTTCTTTCTAATTTGCAGGTGCAAAAATTCCATTTGTAATTTTTTAATTCCAAGGGCGATGGGTGTCTTGGGGTCTCAGAATTCAGCACAAGTGGCCAGCTGGGACGTGTTATTCTGCTCTCGAGTCGTGTCAGGTGCAGATGGAGGACAAGCAGGCTGAACTTAACCCCCCTCTCCCTTTTCTGGGCGGGTGTGTGACTACCCAGCTGAGTTAGTCATCTCCAAAACCACACGGCCATACACCAAGAAAAAGACTTGGTGCTTCACCCATATTCCCAGGCCCCTTATCCGGCTTCTTTTATGCCGCAGAGTAAGACGCACCAAGCACACCCTCTGTTTTGTGCTACGCCTGCTGGGCGCGTTGCTTGCTATCGCTCTGCCCTCAATAGACGGTCTTTTCACTGAGGCTGAGAACATCTATATTTAGAAAACAATACGAGATGTGCAAAATGGAAAGTTTGGAGACAAGCAGGAGTGCGCTGAGGAGAGAGGGGAGAAATAACTGCAGACCCTGTTCATGACAGGAGCCATCCCTTGCATCCATGCTCCACTGAGGGCTCTTCTTCCTTGCAAAGTGGAGTCATGAAGGATCTGAGAGAATGCACCAGGGCCACGGAAAACACGGACACAGAACAGGAACCCAGGCAATGACAGGAAAAGCCCGTGCACATGGCCCCAGCGGCCCCATATATTCTTGGTTGGGGCTTGGTCGGCACATGAGGTTCCGATGAGGTCAGTGACTTCTTTCCGGATGAGGAGTGGTTTATATGATTTTTCTGCTGTTTCTGGAAGTTTAAGGTTGGTGATTCCTACGCTGAAATTTACCAACAGGGTCTGCTTTACTGTCACCCTGAAAAGGGTGCTTTGAAAAGATTAGCGGGCAGAACACTCTTTTTTTTTTTTTTGGCTGGTTTGTTGTTGTTTTCGGTGTGTGTGTGTGTGTGTGTGTGTGTGTGTGTGTGTGTGTGTTCAAGACAAGGTTTCTCTGTGTGGCCCTGGATGTTCTAGAACTGGCTCTATAGACCAGGCTATCTCCAAACTTAAAGATTTCAAACTCAAAGATTCTGCCTGTTTCCTGATTGCTGAGATTAAAGGTGTGCACACCATACCCCGACTTTTCTCCTCCTTCTTCCTCCTCGTTCTTCCTTCTTTTAATGGAAAAAGAAGGATAGGGAGCTTGAAGCAAGGAAGGGATGCCATCACAAGGTCTAACCTTGTCCTATGCAACTGTAAGAATGCCATCATTCATTATTTTAGACAGCAAGCCTGTTTGGTTGTCTGTGGGCTTGAGAAGTGTTTGGTCTCTACATGGTCTCTTTAATGCTGTATATAATGTATACTTTTATATTCACCATGTATATATTTACTTATTTTACAATATGCCTGGCATAGAAACACATCTGGTTAAACACTCAACAAATAGATATGAGTTACTTAGCTGCTCATTTTTATTAAAGTAAGCTATGCATAGATGTTGTCTTTGAGATTGAAAATACAATGAAGCTAGAAGTGGTGGTACATGCCGTCACTTAGAGGGACCAGGCCAGAGGATCACTAAGTTAAGGTCAGTATGGGCCACACAGTGAGTTTAAAGACATCCTGTAACAAGGTCCTATCTCTTTCTTTCTATATATCTATTTGGCATAAACCATATGTGCTATCTAGATAATACACAAATGGTTTCATTTACAAGTTCAAGGACATTCTGGGAATATGACTCAGTGGTATAGAATGTGTGTTCAGCATGTGCAAGGTCCTGGGGTTCAGTACTCAGCTTCACACACACACACACACACACACACACACACACACACACACACACGGAGGAAGAGAGGGAGGGAGAGAGACAGAGAGATTAAGAGGGAGAGGCACACACAGGCACACACAATTCAAGACCCGTGATCATTTTAGACGATGACATCTAGAGAAATACAAGGCACAAAGGAGTAGTTCCAAACAGGTTGCAGCTGCCCCGCTCCTCTTCCCTCTAGAACACTGCCTCAGCACAAAACTCTGGCTCTGTAAGACAGTCACCTGTACGGTCTAGCCTTCTGAGGGACTTAATTCCTCCGGTATCCAGTGGACTGCTTTGAGCTTTAGGAGAGAAGTCTTGTACTCAACTCTTTTCTTTGGCGGGGGGACAGTGTTTCGAGACAGGGTCACTCTATGTGTGGTCTTGAACTCACAGAGATTCTCTAGCCTCTGCCTCCTGACTGCTGGGATTAAAGGAGTGAGCCACCACTGCCCGGTTTGAACTTAATTCTTTCTCAACTATTTCTCTCCAGTGCCCTGGCTTTCCTGAGTGACCTGAATGACAGCCCTCAGGCGTGTTTCTTTCTCTGATGCTTTACAAGGCCATTTTACAGAGCAGCCCGTGACATCATGGAAATGGGGAAATGGTTTAGAGTCAGACAGTTCTGGCTCATCCTTCAACAAATATTTATTTAGCATTGCTATATGCCAGACACTATTCTTGGTACCAGAGAAACTGCTTTTGAAGTTTGTGTGTGTGTGTGTGTGTGTGTGTGTGTGTGTTGTGTGTTGTGTGTGTTGTGTGTGTGTGTGTGTGTGTGTGTGTGTGTGTGTGTGTGTACTCCAGTATAGTCTGTGGCCCTAAGAAAATCATTTAGCTTGGGCGTGAGAGATGGCTCAGCCATTAAAGGCTAGGCTCACAACCAAAAATATAAATCACTTAGCCCCTCTCAGCTTGCTTTTATCTATCTATAAGATGGATTAAAAATATTATCATAGTAGCATCTCAAGATTTGATGATAAGACTGAACACATCATACAACAGAATTCTCTGGCCTCTGTTTTTACTAGGGCTCTGTTCACAATAGCCAAGTTATGAAATCAGCCGAGGTATCCATTAACAGATGAATGGATAGACTGTGAGATATGGACACACAATGAAGCCCAGCACTATGTCATTTGCAGGGAAGTGGATGGAAATGAAAATCACGTTAAATGAAACAAGCCAGACTCGGGATAACAGATTTTACCCGTTTTCTCTTACACCTGGATTAAAAGACAATCAAGACGTGAAGGTAGAAGGATAAGGAAAGGACCAGGAAGAAGAGACAAGAGGGGAAGGGAAGAATGTGGGTGGATGTAATAAAACATGACAGATAAGCATCAAAATGTCATAACAGAGCTCATTATTTTGTACAATGAATACACAGTAATTTTTTACAAAAGATTCGACATGCCAGATGTGGCACCTGTAATCACAGCACTCAGGATTGGAGGCAAGAGAATTAGGAATTTAATCCCGGGCTACATGAGACCCTATCTCAAGGAATTTTAAAAAATATATTAATTAATAGCTATTTTCCAATAAGGGCTCAGTTAATGCTAACTAATTAGTTAATTAAAACACGAATACCACTATGGGATGAAGCACTCTTTCAGTTGTGTAATTTTGCCTAAATATGTGAAATCTTTTCATCTGTCCTCTGCTGTGTGGCTTTGAAGCTGGGGACATCACAAAGTTACAGGGTTTAGAATTTGGACATTTCTCTCTTTGTTTCCTTAAAAGCAACTTGATTTATCAAAGAAGTACTTTCTGAGCAGCATTCTGCCTTCACTACTAGGCTGGCCCTGGATGTCTGGGGATGAATGAGATCTCCCCGGCTTTACTGAGAATCAGAAAAACAAAAGGTTGGATTCTACTGGGATCCTCACTTTTGGAACTTAATCTTCTAGGGTTGATGCTGACGGTTGACACTAAAAAAAAAAAAAAAAAAAAAAAGCAAGCAAGAAAAGGAAGAAGCCCTGTACTTGGCCAGTGGATCAAGTGAAGTCCTCGAGACCTCTATATACAAGCTCAGTGTACAACCCCTTGGCAGCCTCCGTCTACTCAAGAGGAAACAGATGGCAGGACACCTGTTTCCTGTAGCTGCCCCAGAGGTAAAATTTCAGTCTATCAATCTCATTTACAAGTAGAGAAAATCAGCCAGGTTATTTACTCTACCCAGTCATGTGACCAGTTGTTGCAGCTATTTTAGAGGATATAAATAAAAATAAGAAAGTATTCCAAGAGATACATGTCACGGACACAACATCCTTCCTCTAAGGCAGAGGGGTGGGGTCTGCAAGGCAGAGGGGTGGGGTGTGCAAGGCAGAGTATTCAAGGCAGAGGCGGGAGTGCTCATTTGCTTACTCAAGGAAGATCTGTTTAGGAACCAGGGACTTTGAGCAGTTTCTTTGAGGGCTGGGTTTTCTGGGTGAGAGAATCATGACAGTGGAAAACATCTATGGCACACCTATTATATACCAACCGCTACTGATCACTCTACTAATGTCATATCAAATTATTTTTCCATCACTAAAAAGAAAGGGGAAGTCTTTGATCAGTCAGGTGTGACAGCTCAGAGAACTCTTACATACAGAGAGAATCAATGTCATGAAGAATCAGCCCCAGGGATGGCAATCTGATCATGGGGATGAAGGCGGGGATGGGACTGAGGTTGGGCAGTGGACAGCTGTTCCCAGAGAGTGGCAGCAGGCTTCACAGAGGTGGTGGCATCCTAGTATTTAAGAAGAAAGATTTAAAAGAGGTTGCCACCAGACAGGAAGATCCGGATATGGTTGGTAGGAACTGACGGTACCGAGTCTAAGGACTGCAGGAGCTGCAAACTCTTGCGGCCCTCATCTTGACTAAGAAGCCTGATGTACCTCTGATAAGGGCACCCAGGCCTCAGAATGTTTAGTCACAGTGTGCTTAGGCCTGATCATACTTCCTTTTATGAAGGAAGAGTTTCCATTCTGCTCTGCAGTCTTTGGGTGAGCGGCCAGTCTTTACATAGATCCATGCTGAAACCTGGCTTGTTTTGTAAGGATGGGATCCAGGAGGGATGCACAGTGATGCATAGATTCCTTCTATGTCCCTGTTCTGGAGGTGATGTAAAGCCATCTTGTGTGTACTTTCTTCTCTCAGTTGGAAGGACTTAGAAGGTGATGTTGGTTAGATGGTGTTAAACTTTGAGTCCGAATTGTGGCCCTACACTTGAGTTTCGAATTCTCACACCTCGGTCCCTGGCTTGTGGCAGGCACCATTATAAAGGCTATAGAGGCTTTGGAGTGGGGAGGACTGGCCAAATATGTCCCAAGGGACAGGCCTCTGAAGGTTACAGTTGCTTCTGCCCCCGACTCTGTTGCTTTGTGAGGAGTCTCTGACACATGCTTCTGCCACCAGAGAACTGCTCCTTCAGTGCCCCTGCCCACATAGCCTTCTTCCCATAACAGACTTTCCTCCAAACCTATGAGCCAGAAGGACTCCTTCATCCCCAAGTTGCTCCTATCAGGTTATTTATCTTACTGTTTTCATTGCAGCGACACAAAATATCACAGATATGAAACTGTGGAGCCAAATAATCACAGCCTCGCACTCAGGCTCTGCCCCCACCACCACATTACTAGCAGGTGATTTTGTTTATTTGTTTGTTTTTTGAGACAAGGTTTCTCTGTAGCTTTGGTGCCTGTCCGGAACTAGCTCTTATAGACTAGGATGGCTTTGAACTCACAGAGATCTGCCTGCCTCTGCCTGCCTCTGCCTCCCAAGTGCTGGGATTAAAGGCGTGTAGCAGGTGATTTTGGATAGGCTCTTCACACCAGTCTGAATTGTGAAGTTTACCCAGCTGTTAGATGTGGGATGCCACTCTAAGTTTGGAGCCCACTAAGGAAAAGACAGGCATTTTTACCCTTCTATTCACTGAGTAAACAGGGGCCACTTACTGGTCACACCCTCCCCACACCCCAGCGTTAAGATCCTGTTTACCTCCATTGCCTAATTCAGCAAGAACCGCTGATGACTGGGGAAACCATGGGAGGCTCTGATAAGAAATGTCCTATTCAGGCCCTGTATTCTGGAGGGCTGTGATTGTGTTGAAGGAAGCCGCTTGTTGGTTCCTGGCTGCTCAACCCCAAAATAATCACACAGAAACTGTATTAATTAAATCACTGTTTGGCCCATTAGCTCTAGCTTCTTATTGGCTAATTTCTTACATATTAATTTAACCCGTTTTTATTCATCTGTGTATCACCAGCAAAGTTTCCGCATGTCTGACTCTGGCAGCTCCATGGCGTCTCTCTGACTCTGCCTTCTTTCTCCCAGCATTCATCTTAGTTTTCCCCACCTATCTCTGTTTCCTTATAGCTCTGCTATAGGCCCAAGGCAGTTTCTTTATTTATTGATGGTAATCAAAGCATACAGAGGGAAATCCCACATTACCTCCCCTTTTCTGTTTAAATAAAAAGAGGTTTAACCTTAACATAGTAAAATTACATAAAACAATTATCAAGCAAGGATTACAGTTATATCTATTTTATCTTTTATCATAACTAAGGAAAACTATATTATTACAATCTATTCTTCAAATACCCTTTTTCTGAAGTAGCTGAGCTTCCAGACAGGTAGGAGGCCAGAGTTATGAATCTGCAACAATAATATTATTAATTAAGAGTGTTTTTATATGCTAAGTACCATTCCAAGAATTGTCTTAACCTATTTACTCTTTTTTTTTAAGATTTATTTTCTTTTTAATCATGTGTATATGTGTGTATGTATGTGTGTGTGTGTGTATATGCGACACATGTATAGGTGCCTGAGGAGAACAGAGACATCAGGTCCCCGAAGCCAGAGTCACAGGTGGTTGTGAACCATGTGACATGGGTGCTGGAAATTGAACTCAGGGAAGTCACTAAGCCACCTCTCCAGTACCATAGCGTATTAACTCTTACAGTGATCCTATGAGGTGAATAACATCATCTTATTTTGTTTACAGTGCTGGGCACTGAACCCAGGGCCCACTAAGCAACTGCTTTCCCCCCGAGACATAGAGGAAAGTGGCTGCCACTGGGTCAGAGCCAATGTCTCTTATCTACACTGTGTGCTCAGCACTAACACCATGCACTGGTCTCCACTTATAAGTCATGTTCCTTTAAAACTCTTATAACAATAATGCTTTGTGTTCTAATTATCAAACCAAGTCATGGTTGGAATTTTTCTAAACAGAGAAAGGAGTAAAGAAGTCAAAATTATTTGTATTTTTTATCAGCTGGTGATAATGTTTATTAACATTTGGGTCTATTTCCTTTAAGAAGCTAAATTGCATATATAATTCTTTCCAAGAAGCATAACACCACATGTGACTTTTAAAAAATTAATGCTTCAATTTGAACATTTCCCCATGGAAATATTCTTAAAACCAGAGATTCCAAAGCCTGCAAATATTCCAGTTATTCAGAGGTAACATAATTTATTCTAAAAATCCCGCAATTCTGGGTTATCAGGTTGTTCCCAACATTCCTGGAGCTTGTGAGTGAAACCTGGGCTTCCTCAGGATTCAGCCAGGAATCTACATCTCTCCCCTATGTAGGAACAGCCTTAGCCATGGATGAGAGATGAGCATTGTGAAAGGTTTGAGTGTCCAGATTCCCAGTGAAATTTCAGAATCTCATTTAATTTTTTTTAATGGCATGATTTTCCCTAGCTCTATAAAAATGACACATATCTTACAAAAAAATACAAAATAAAAATGTGCAAGAGTCTGGGGAGATGGCTTACATGCACCATAAACATGTGCAACACATACTCACACACTCCCATACACACACACACATTTGTTGGAGGAGGAGCCACTAGTTAGTTCCTGGCTGCTTAGCCCCAAAATAATCACACAGAAACTGTATTAATTAAATCACTGCTTGGCCCTAGCTTCTTATTGGCTAACTCTAACATAAATTTAACCCATTTCTATTAATATGTATAACACCACAAGGTCGTGGCCTACCAGCAAAGTTTCAGCACATCTGTCTCCGGCAGCAGCTCCATGTCTTCTCTCTGACTCTGCCTCCTTTCTCCCAGCATTCAGTTTAGTTTTCCCTGTTTAGTTTAATTTCTTTATTCACCAATGGTAGTCACAGCACATAGAGGGGACTCCCACATCACATACATACGCACATGCACACACACACATACACACACATACTTGAACATGCCACACACATATCTACACAAAAAGATTTTAAAAAGTGAAAAGAGTAAACAAGTTAAACACAACTGCAATCCTGGCAGTGGGGAAACTGAGGCAGAAGGACTAGGCATTCACAGTCAGAATGGGTACATCATGAGGCCCTATCTCCAAAACCAAAGGAAGAGAAAGAGGAAGAAGAGAAAGAAAAAGATGAGGAAGAAGGGACAAAATGAAAACTTGACCTACCACCATCACCAAAACAAACAATAAGCAAACATCAAAACCGTAACTCCCACCACGCGGTCCTTATCTTCCCATAGTGCATACTATCTTGGCTTTGCTGTTTGATCAACAACATACCATAGGCGTTCTCCAGCTAGTAAATGTAGGTCATCCTTCCAAAAGGTAGCTGATCTCTGTCCAAGCCCAACAACCACTTTGAACTCGTGTTTACATGACGTCAAGCACTTTCCACCCTCCGTTTCTGCCTCCCCCGCCCCAGAGTCTGCATGCTGCTTGGGGAGAGGGCTGCAAATCCTTGGAGCAAATAAAAATGATTTTATAGGGAAGTGGCCTAAAGCGGTGCTTCCAAAGAAGGGCATTTGTGCTAATAGGGAAATAATCTGATCATTTTACAAATGGAAATATTTTATCTTTTATTAAAAAGTGTTTTCTCCTTTCCCTCCTTTCCTTTCCTTTGTTTCTTGTGGTGTGTGTGTGTGTGTGTGTGTGTGTGCGTGTACGTGCGTGTGTGTGCGTGTGCGTGCGTGTGCAAGCATGTAGAGTGCAGAGGAAGTCAGGGGTCTTCCTCTATGACTGTACACTTAACTTTAAAAAATTTCTTGTTTTGCCGGGTGGTGGTGACGCACGCCTTTAATCCCAGCCCTCGGGAGGCAGAGGCAGGCGGATCTCTGTAAGTTCGATTCCAGCCTGGTCTACAAGAGCTAGTTCCAGGACAGGCACCAAAGCTACAGAGAAAACCTGTCTCGAAAAACCAAAAAAAAAATCTTGTTTTGTTAGATTTATTTCATTAGTATGACTATTTTGCCTACATGGACATATGTGCATCATGTATCCAAAGAGGCCAAAAGCAGGCATCACATCCCCTGGAACTGGAGTTACAGACAGTTGTGAACTGCCATGCAGATACTGGGAACTGAACCTGGGTTCCCTTTGAGAGCAACCAGTGCTCTTGACCACTGAGACATCTTCCCAGCACATCTTCACCTAACCTTTAAGGCAGCCTGAAGATTCAGTCTTTTCTATGTCCTCACTCTGGTAAACAAAGGGTGTCTTGAGTTAGCAGTGCCTGAGATGCTCCCCGTGATTACTACTCTGCCTCTCAGAAGGGTTCCGGTGAGTGTAAGGCCAGCTGCGGGCACGTGAAATCTTGTCTCCAAACCACAGAATACAAGGGTACTTCTTGCTTTTGAGGATGTCCTTCTACTTTCTATCTACTTTATCCCTAACTTTCCACAAAGGAGAGTCACAGACTAATCCCAAGCTCATTTTATTTACTTATTAATTTTAATTAATTAATTGATAAGATTGTTTTTAAAGCTACAAGTGTCTGTGAGCCCCTTGATGCCGTTATGAGCCTTTAACTCTAGTGCTCAGCAGCGGCTGTGCATGACCTTATCTGACCGCATCATCTTAGTCCTTGAAGACTTTTTTGTTTCATTTTGTTTTAGAGACAGGGTTTCTCTGTACCAGCCCTGCCTATCCTTGAACTCACTCTGTAACTCTGTAGATCAGGCTGGTCTCGAACTCACAGAAATCCATCTGTCTCTGCCTTCTGTGTGCTGAGATTAAAGGTCTGCTCTGCCACTGCCTGGCCCTTGAAGACTTTTTCAATAAAGAAAAGAAAGGGCTGTGTGACTCCGGAAGTCATCTACCGTTATTTTTCTTCCTCACACATGCCAGACTTGCTGCTAAAAGCCTTCCCGACTTCGGTATATTTGAAGAGATCTTTATAAGAAAGATGTGCTCCTGGCAGGCGGATCAACTCTACAGCTGCCCAGCCCCAGAACCGGGGTTATGAGTTGGCCCACCCCAACATCCACCCCATCTATGATCTGCAGGAGAATGTGAAGGGACCTGACCCACAGACCCAAAGTGGCAGGATCTCCACAACACAGGGCAACAGCAGGATTTCCAAGAAAAGTCCTAGTGAGGGCCCAGCATCAATGGTGTAGCAGAAACCAGAGACCTCAAACCAGACCTTTGCAATGAACACTTGCATGTTCGGATGCATGGACTAAGGGGTTTACTGCGTGACTCACTGCATCATGCTGCAGCTTCCACAATGAGTTTTTTAATCCCCCCTTTTCCCTTTTTTTAAAAATTTTATTTGGGGGAGGGGGATGCAGAGATGAAGAGCAGATGTGAAGGGACGGGGAAATGAATGGGATCGAGATACATGACATAAAAGACACATGGAATAAATGAGAAAGAGAAGGATGTTTTCACTGGGTATAGAATTCCAGAGTGCTTTTCCTTTGCGTTTCCTGTCTGTGAAGGTGCGGCTTCACTGTCATTTTGAGTCACCTCACCTCAAGAGTTCACTCTCTTGTATCTCCATTCACCTCTGTGGTGGTTTGAAAGGTCCCAGAGCCTCACAGGAAGCAGCACTATTATGAGGTGTGGCTTGGCTGGAGTAGGCGTGGCCTTGTTGGAGCAAGTGTGCCCCTGGGTTGGACTCTAAGATCTCAGATGCTCAAGCCAGGCCCACTGTCACGCTCTCGTCCTGCTGCCTCCAGACCCAAATGTAGAACTTAATCTGTTTTTCCAGCACCACGTCTGCCTGTGTGCTGCCATGCTTCCCACCGTGACAATAATAGACTAAACCTCTGAAACTGTAAGCAAGCCTCCACTAAATGTTTTCCTTATTAAGAGTTGCCATGGTCACAGTGTCCCTCCACAACAATAGAAACCCGAACTAAGACAGCCTCATACATTATATAACCAGCCCCACCCCCTGCTAGTTAAGATTTTTTTCTCTTTATCATTGGCTTTGAATGCTTTTTAATGTGTCATAATAAGATTCTTGATTCTTCTGCTTGAGTTCCTAGAGCTTCTTGGAGCTGTAAGGATAGACATTTTCATCAAATGTGGAAAATTTTCAGCTGGTTTTTTTTTCAATTCTCTCTCACTATGGCTTGAATTCTCTCTCTAAGATGTATGTGCTGAAGATAATTCCCAGCGTGACCACTTGAAGATGGAATCTTTAAAGAAGTAATTATGGTTAGAGTCGGCAAGATGGCTCAGTGGATAAAGGACCCTGCCACCAAGCCTGGTGATCCGAGGGCCCTGGAAGGAGTAAGGATGAGTTGCAAAGCAGATGACAAGGCCCAATAGTCACTGACTTCAGTAAGTTGGCCAAAGGCAGTGGTTGGCCACAGAGTTCTATCCAGACTGTTCTATGACTCCGTCTCCCGTGTGGGCTGGACAGGCATAGGAGAACATAGTCAGCTAATTGCTAGTTTTCTACCAATGAAGTGGAGATAAATGGAAACAGAAAATTTAAAAAGAGGCTGGAGTCTAGTTCACTAGTAGAATGCTTCATATGTATAGGTATATTCTGGATTTAATCTTAGGAACTGAATGAATGAATAACAGAACACAGTTTTCATTCTCTCTAATTTGATTAATTAGAAATTCACCAATTAGCCAGACATGATGGCACGTACCTTTAATCCCAGCACTCTGGATGCAGAGGCAGGCAGATCTCTGAGTTGGAGGCCAGCCTGGTCTACAGAGCAAGTCCAGGACAGCCAGGCCTACATGGAGAGACTATGTCCTAAAACCAAACAAACAAAATAAAACAAAAGAAATTAATCAATTAATGAATGTGTATTGTTTGTGGTATGTGTGTGAGTGAATGTAAATTATTCGAACACATGTCCACGTGTGTGTGCTTGTTGGTGTCAGATGTTGGCATTGGATGTCTTCCTCCATTATTCTCCAACTTAAATACTGAGGCAGGGTTTCTCACTGAAACCCATCGTTCACTGATTTGACTAGCCTAGCCAGCCTGTCTGCTCCCAGAATCCCCTGTCTCCACCCTTAAACGAGGGCTGGGATTACAAGCAGGCTGTCACAGCCGCTTATGTGGGTTCTTAGGAGCTAAACTTCAATCCTAACTCTAGTGTGGCTTTTCCCACTGAACCATTTCTCCAGCTCCTAGTTTTGTTTTTTGGCTTTTTTTTTCTGAAATGAAAACAAAGAAAAACAAAACAAAAAATGTTAAGTGTTAAATGTGCGTAAGTGAGGGTAAAATGTAAAATTCTATGAACTTGAGGAGATATACTTGGAAATTATATCAAAAGTAACAAAGGAAAAAGAAAGCTGTTTAAGGAGGTGAGACGGAATCAGAGGGTGTGCCTAAGTGTCCTTCATCGACTACTCTTCCAAAAACACACCTTATTTTGAGGCACGGTAGGTCTTTCTAGGAGGAAAACCCATCACTGTTCTGGGCAGGGAACACATCAGAGTCAGTTATGGAATCACAGATGAGTGGTGTCTCCACCTGCTTCAGAGGGCTTTGAGCAGTGACCCTGAAAGTCCATCAAAACACAAATGGATGAGAATCACCTTCTTTACTTTGTTTGCTGTTTCTGTTAGGGTTTCTATTGCTGTGGAGGGATACCATGACCATGGCAACTCCTTTTTGTTTTGTTTTGTTTTGTTTGTTTGTTTTTTCTGAGACAGGGTTTCTCTGTGTAACAGCCCTAGCTCTTATAGACCAAGCTGGCCTCGAACTCACAGAGATCCGCCTGCCTCTGTCTCCCCAGTGCTGGGATTAAAGACATGCACCACCACCACTCGGCCCATGGCAACTCTTATAAAGGAAAGCATTTAATTGGAGGTGATTTCCAGTTTCAGAAGTTTAGTCCATTATCATCATGGCAGGATGTGGCGGTGTGCAGGCAGACATGATGCTGGAGAGGGAGCTGAGAGTTCTACATCTTGATCTGCAGGCAGCAGCAGGAGTCTCTGTGTTCCACACTAGGTCTACCTTGAGCATAGGAGACCTCTAAGCCCATCCCCACGGTGACTCACTTCTTCCAACAAAGCCACACCTCCTAACAGTGCCACTCCATGTGAGGGCCATTTTCCTTCAAACCACTACAGTGTCAAGCATTCTGCTCATCCCAATGGTTTGTTGAGTTTTATCAGAGGCCCTCTGGGGTGTCTGCAAACAACCTTAAAAACACTGTTGGGTTTATCAACTGCTCCAAATTTTCTGATTGGACACTTAGCCTTATAAATGTCATTATTTGTCAGGCATGCTTCAATAATGTTGTTTCTTTTCTCCCAAAGGAAACTTTAAAAGTAAGTCATTCTTTTTTTTTTTTTAAATTGTCTAGATAATTTTGTTTCCTTGGACATCTGATATTAAGATCATTATAACTGCTATTGGTGATCTGTGTGTGTGTATAATCAATTGGCAAATGTTTCTCAACCGTTGGAATAATCTAAATTGCCTCCTTTTTTGTCAGGCTGAGTAAAAAGTGAGACTTTGTGGCAAGTATGGCGGAGCTGGCATCTCAGGAAGACTGCGATGGAGAACCGTTTGCTCCGATAGGTGAAAGCTACAGGATTGTTTTAGTTCAGATGTCCCAATCCTGCTTTTTATTTCACAGCAAATAGAGAATTGAATAAATCTCAAGCTGTAGATATTTCTCCGGTCTATTTTTAAACACACACTGGCTCTTTCCCAGAAAGAGGAGAAACAAAAATCCACTGGCAGTCAAGCTTTACCTTTGTCATTGAATTTCCTGAGGAGGAGAAAAAAAAACCCTCTGGAAACCCAGAACAGATGGAGCATCCTGAAGAACAAGGCAGAACAGGAACTGAACAAAGTACTTAGGAGAAAACAAAACACTCAAAAGGAACTGTCTTTAAAAAACTCAGTTGACTGGAGACAAAGTATCCGATGGAGTAAATATTTGCCTTTCTTTGAAGAAACTGGGTATGATAAAAACAATCACATTAAATTGTTCTCCAGGCTGCTCTGTCAGGCATGGATCCTAAGGATTTCAGTTTGAATTGGGCAACTTGGGTAGGGCTTAGAGAACGGATAAAAATGTTACTCATTACCATGTATTCTCTTTCTCCTAGCCATGAAACCATTCTCTAGTTATCAGAAAAGTTAAATTTAAAAGTCTAAACGCTGGGTGGGGGTGCGAAGAGCTAAGCAGATCCCACGTTCAGAAGCCGTGCTGTTCTCAGACTGGCATAAGAAGGCCGCCCCACCCTAATGTCGCAATAGGTGTAGCGTGGGGCGCCTCTGCTGGGGCGGAGGGCTCTGAGCGTTGGCACTACTCCTCAGGTCCCTGGGACTCTCATGCTGCACACTTGCTACCAGGCCATTGAGATGAGCTGTGACCTCAAGCATATGACGCTGCAGGCAGTGAAATGGTCTGAAAACTGACACACTCAGAAAAAACAATATAAAAAAAAAAGGGAGAGTCTCAGACTCAACAGGGATCTTTGCCAAGTAGATAATTTGTTTGTTGCAGCTTTTGTTTTTATGTCTTAAGTGATGAACCCTTCTTGAGTTTCCAAAGAAAAGAGAGAAATAAGCTTCCATTTTTATATCAATGAAGGTGTCAGGCTGCAAGGGACCCAAATACCTTCTCAAGAATAAAGCACAGAGGAAACATACAGCAAGCTAGCCCATGGAAAGAAGTCCTGCAAAACACAGTGGGAGCAGAACCTCCCTCGGAGGGAAGCTGGGGGTGTGTTTCTGAAGACGTGAGGGGAGTAAAAAGGAAGAAAGGTTAATGCCTCGACGAGGCCAAATGAACACATGAGGTGAGCTTCAGTCTAATGAGACTGTCCTGTGGCCTCAGGGGAGTGACCAAGAGCGCCAGCCTTTTGATGTCTCAGGCTATTTACAGGCTTAAAGAAGCTGGCTGAAGTCTCGGGATGCTCTCAGAGTCACTTCCTTATGACTCTTCATTTGTGATTTTCATTATGATTCTCTTTAGCATCATCAGACAGATGCCTCTGGCTCGCAGATGGGGGGTAGGGGATTAAAAAGCCTGAGTGCGCTGTTGTCATGAGTCCAGAGAGTTTGGAAACCGTCGTGTGGGTGACTCTGAAGGCTTGGAATTGCAGGGTGATTGCAGAGATGATTATCTTAAGGTGGTGGTCAGGCCCAGTTGCAAATGACTGCCTGAGAGAAAATGAGGCTCGTGGGGGACCCATCGCAGACTCCCGCAAGCTTCAGAAACCAGCCTGGTTTAATTACGTCAGTCACTAACGGAGTGCAGGTGACTTACTGGTTTTGATCATTGGCAGGCTTGCCTCCTTCAGGGATAGCCTGTGATTCAAGACGCCAGGTCTTCAAGGCATGGATCAGATGTTCAGGACCTCAAAGGGGCTGGAACTGGCCCCTGGCTCTCAAGTCAGTGACCTCCTAAGGGAATTATTTCTTGTTGTCTAAAGAGGCACTCAGAAGGAAATGGCTTCTCTTTTCTGCCATTGGAAAAATAGATAATTTACTTATCCGCCTACCTGCCTTTGTTATGTTAAACAAGTATTTTCTTAGCGCCTGTGTGCTGAGCACTGTGATAAATACTCTGGATGAAGCTGTCATATAGGACCCTCATGGAGTTTACCTTCTAATAAGAGCCCAACATAAGAACGTGAATATAGATAAATAGCTAAGATTGTCAAATGAACTCTGGAGAAAATAAATGGGATGATGTGGAAGCAAATAAAAAGGTAGATATAACAGGTAAAAGTCACCTTAGTGGGTGCTCAGGTCTCACAGAGCCACATCCAGAAAAGGGGAAAGCTGGATTGGGGAGGCGGGGCGAATAACAGTAAAAAATACAGCTGGAAAAGGGCAAAGCCGTGGGGGGGGAACTGAGGCACGCTCTGACATAGTCGGGGTGTGGTTGAGCCCAGGGAAAACTGATGCTGGGTGAGGCTAGAGGAACAAGAAAGTGACCTTTAATTCTGAGAGCACCAGGACATTACGGGGGCCTTTTAAAGATGAGAGTAGCCCTGGCTGCAAATGGCTGCCTGAGAGAAAATGACGAGCCTCATTTTCGCCAGCTCACTTTTGACTGCTGTATGGAAAATGTGTTAGAAAGAGATAAATATGGAACCAATGAGACCAGTAAGTGATGTGACGTGATAGTGGCTTGTACTATTTTTGCCACACGGGGAGGGGGTGACATTGGCTGATTTGGGGATTCAGTGGGCATGTCTGGAGGACTTTCAGGTTCCAACGTCCTGGAATGAGGGATTAGAGACAGGAGGGTAGCGTCAAAGGCAGGGAGGGTTTATTAAAAGATACACTTCCAAGGGAGGATGTGTGCCAGAGAAGAAAAAAGAGTTTAGAAACTCAACAGCGATGCTGTGCAAAGAGGCGGGCGGTCATTCTTGGGCTTTCTCACACATGCTCTGTTACATGCAGTTCTACATACAACTTCATGCATTTTGGTTTCATGAGTATTAAATTTCCACCTAATGGCGTGCATTACAGTATTACAATCAGCCTTAGGTCACCTTCAGACACCCCTGGCGAGCGTCTGTGCCGATGGCAGGGGCTGTATTTAGCTGGTGGCAGAGGGAGTGTGAGCTTTCTCCTTTGAAACTAGTTTCTTTCCTGTGCTAATTTTGCAGCCTTTATGCAAGGCTCTCTAGACCTTATTATACCCGCTATTCTCTTGCGTCCGTGTGCTGTATTGCCCCTCCCTTAGACCTAAGACCTTCCAATAGCTTCCAATGTGGAAATGAGCCGAGGTCTTCCAAATTTAGACTATACAAAGTCATGCAAACTCTGTTTTTTTGTGCTGAGTCCTTGCTTGATCGGCCTGAGAAATACATTACTTGAGGTTGCCAGCCTTGGAAGGAGCCTGGGCTATGTCATGTGACCACGTGCAAACGTTCCAGTCAATGGCCGCAGCTCAGGTCCAGTTGGCAGGCAGCTTTAGCTACCAGATGTATGAGTGAAGCTGCCTTCCAGGCGATTTCCGCTGCCCCTATTCAGTCACCCTCAGCTCTGAGTCTTCAGCATGAGTTACCCTTGGTTAGCAACTCCGTTGAGCCCCTGACAGGAAGCGGCTTAAAGGAGAAAGGGTTGTATTGGCTCACAGGCCATCGTGGCAGGAAAAAGCATGGCGACAGGAACATGATGCAGCCAATCAACCCCGTGAGCATGCGCGGTGGGAAGCATAAACTAGAAAGTCGAGCCAGACTTTAAAACCTTGGGGCCTCACTTCCGCTTCTTCCAGTGAAGTTCTACAGTTAAAGTTTCTCCTGATACGGTCGAGACCTTGACGGGTGAGAGCCCGGGACGGGTGAGGGACAGATGCGACAGGCAGACAGAGCTTATGTGGGAAGTTTTATTAAGAGAAGGGGGGGGGGGAGGTGAGACCGGCCTCTAGGGACAGGAACAGTGAAAGGAAAAATGAAGAGGACGGAAGGGGAGAGGATGGAAGGGGAGGGGACGGGACAGAAAGGAAGAGGAAAAAGTGGTAGAAATAGGCGGAGTTTCGCCTTTTAAAGGGACAGGCTACTGCTTGCCCTGCACGCAGGCATGATGCTGGGATGACTACTCTGCAAGGTTCCCAAGGGGCGGGGCCAGGTGTGCAAGATTGCTAACACCCCCAGCCTTCTCAAACACCACTAGCTGGAGATCAGAATTCAAGCACATGCACGTACAGAAGGGGTGTTTCACTTTCAAGCCACAGCTTCTTCCGGGCTGAGGTCTGAAATGTGGAGCCCACATAAGCCAGTCCCATGATGTCCTGTCTGGATTTTGAAACCACTGATATTTGAAATAGGTTGTCACACAGCAGAGGTAACTGGAGCAGTGGGAGAATATCTCCCAGGGAAGAAACAAAGAGTTATCATGAAATTTGAGGACTCGCTTCCGGAACGAGCAATCGCATGCAGTAACTTAGGCACCTGGATTCGCAGACCTGGAGGCTGGAGGGAGCTGCCATAAACAGCACGTGGATTCCCCTCGACTTCACAGGACTGAGAGAGATCACCAAGGAAGGGCAAGAGGTGGACCGAGAGGCTGGCTCAAGACCTTCTCTGAGGAAGTTCGGTATTTGGAGATAGAAGAAAAAGCAGAGCTAGAATGGAAGGGGAGGGGAGGAGACGATGAAAGACTCCATTAAAAGGTTAAAAAAAAAAAAAAAAGATAAAAGTAGCCTTTGGGGTTGACAGAACACCCATGACCTTGAAAAGAACAGTGTCAGTGGGGGTGGTTGGGACAGAAGCTTAACAGGGCTGTGAACTCTCAGAGAAGCAAGAATTGTCCTCTACTCTGTCACTTCAGAAGTTGGGTTAGCCCTGCATAGGCTGCTGAAGGCCTGCGTTATCTGCTTAGAGAAACAAAGGCTCCTGGGCTGAGTAAACAGGACACAGATTTTTTGTTTTGTTTTGGTTTGGTTTTTTGAGACAGGGTTTCTCTGTGTAACCAACTGCCCTAGCTGTCCTGGAACTCAATCTGTAGACCTTTGAGCTTCAAACTCAGCAATCTGTCTCTCTCCATCCCCCTAGTGCTGGGATTAAAGCGTTCACCACCACCCCTCAGCTCCTGCACACACAATTTTGACATCAGACTGAACTGGGTTGAAACAGCTGTGGTCAGAGTATTTAAGTGTATTGAGTTTCTTTATCTACAAACTGTAAGGGAGTTTAAAGCAAAAAACCCTCTTTCTCCCCCCAGATTCTGCAGCAGAGGCTGAAAATTAATTTACAAAAGGCAGACTTTGCAAATTCGAAGTACTTAGTTTGGGAGAGAAACTCAGAGATAGTAACTAGAGGGGTGGATGGAACCAAGGCTCTTTTACAGCATTAGCAAAGGGCGGTGAATCTGTAGAGAAATAGCGAGGGCTTTTAGGGGTGGCAAACTGTGGGCGGTAAGTACGTGGGGAGCAGAGAATCCAGTGGAAAATAAGGGCTATTTTAGTGAAGTTTGTTAAATTGATTCCTCTTGGTGATTCTGGAGTTACCTTGGGGTTGTCGGGGAGACAGAATCACAAGTGGAAATATGTCCTGCTTTTAGGAAAGAAGGGAGGAGGGCCTAGGAACTTTTGCCTGTGCCATTTCTCCATTGTTTTTTAAGTTAAAATTAGCCATATGTTGAAGCGATGTATTTTGGGATAGCACATTCTAATCCTCCACAAGGGTCAGGACATTAACAGTCTAGAGATGGTGGAGTCAGTATAACTCTTTCCTTGCAAGCATGAAGACATGAGTTTGATCCCCCAGAAATCACATAAATAATAATAATAAACATGAGTGCCGGTGCATGCCACAAAGTCAGGGAGTGGGACAAACAAAGAAATGATTGACAGCACTGACTTTAGTAAAGAAAAATCTGCAGAGGGGCCCCAAGTCCAAGAATCAGAGCCTCTTAAAGGCTGAGGTAGCTGCAGAGCAGAAAGGGGGAAAAGAAACTGAAATGTGTCCATTTTGGCCTGAGGAGGTGCAGCTAGGGAAATAAGGCTGGGGGTGGACTGGGGAACAACAGACTCACAGATGTCTCTTGTAGCCTGTGTCACTCTCATGAAGGGCCAGGAGAGGGAGGAGGGCACCACTGCAAAAAAAAAAAAAAAAAAAAACCCAACAAAAACTAGTTACTTCAGGCCTGAGGATGAAATATCTTTAGTTTGGGGAATTGTTAACCAGTGGATGTGACTGTGACTAAAGACTTGGAGATAGAGACAGGAAGATCCTTGGGTTCACTTGCCAGCCAACTCAGCCTACCGTGAACTACAGGCCGGAGAAAGACCCGTCTTAGAGGTCCAGGACAACCAGGGCTGCACGAAGAAACCCTGCCTCAAACAAACAAAGGTGCACACTTTCTGGACAACAGCACCTTAGGTTGTACTCTGTCCTTCACACGTGCACCTGCATGCACTCACGCGCGCGCACACACATACACACACACACAGTGATATTTTGTTTGTAATCTAACAAATAAAGCTTGAATGAATCAGGATCAGGTTGCAGAGCTAAGCCACTAGAGGCCAGGCAGTTGTGGCACACACCTTTAACCCCAGGACTCAGGAGACAGAGGCAGGTGGGATCTCTGTTAGTTCGAGGCCACCCTGGGCTACACGAAAATGGTCCAGGCTAAAAGAAAAACAGAGATCGTACAAAGATGATCTCAGCACTTGGGATCCCACACCTTTAGTCCCAGCACTGTGGAGACAGGAGTGATATGGCTGGGAGGGAGAGGAATATAAGGCAGGAGGAGACAGGAGCTCAGTGCTGTCTGAGGCAGCAGTCGGAGCAACTGTCATTCTGAGGTTTCAGTCTAGGCAGTCAGTCTGAGGATGCAGTCTGAGGACAGGGTCGCCCTTTTGGTCTGAGCTTTGGTAGACGTAAGAACTCCAGCGGCTGGCCTCTCTGCTTCTCTGACCTCTCAGCTTTTACCCCTGTATCTGACTCCAGGCTTTTATTATTAAGAACAATTAGAATTTGTGCTACACACACACACACACACACACACACACACACACACAGAGAGAGAGAGAGAGAGAGAGAGAGAGAGAGAGAGAGAGAGAGAGAGCAAGTATAATAGGCTGGACATGGTGACATATGTCTTTGATCCTAGCAGTTGGGAGGCAGAGGCAGGTGAACCTCTGTGATTTGAGTTCGAGGCCAGCCTGGTCTACATAATAAATTCCAGGACAGCCAGACCAACACAGAGAAACTTTGTCTCAAGAAAGAGTAAAAAAGAATAAGGGTAATAATACATTGCTATCAACACAAAATGAGACAAGATTTTGGCACAATCTTGGGCATATAGCAGTTGCTTTGTGCTCCTCCTTAAAGCCCATGTTATGGACCAGGCCTGGTGGAACACCCCTGTAACTCCAGTACTTGGGAGGCTGAGTCAAGAGGATTATTTTTCTAGGCAATTCTGGCCTATGGAGTGAGAACTTGTTTACACAAAACAAAACCACACACAGAATAGCTGCTTGTGTACCAGGCCCTGTGCAGGGGTGACAGCAGGTGAGGGCTAGAAGTCCTAGTTCATGGCTTTCAGAAACGCCACAGGCTAATGAGGAGCTAGTTGCATCAGAGAAGGAAGCCTGAACACTCTGCTGAGAAAGGCTTTGCAGGGAGGCGGGACTTTGCCTGTCACTCAAGGCAGGAAGTCAGTTTCCCAGGTGGACAAACTGGGGATGGTTTTCCAAGCAAAGAGAATTCTCATGCAAAGGCCTAAGCCCGGGGACTAAGGACGGTGAATAGTAAGTAGCTGGGTTTTACTCCCATCCAGCCTGTGAAGAACCCGCGTGGGAGGCAACAGGGGATGAAACCCGAAGATGAGGTGGACCAGGCTGAAGAGGCTCACTTGCTGCCGAGAAAGGAGTTTCAGTTTTGTCCTGAAGTGAGCAGGAGGCTGAATACTTGCCGATAAGGAAGTGGTAAAACTAGTCCTATACATGAAACATAAATCCGGCATTATTTTAGCTTTGTGAAATGCCTTGGTTTTTGAAAGACAAAATAAATAAATAAATAAAAATGATGCTATGTTGTTTTCCGGTCGCACCTACAGTGCTCCCTTTCCCCTGTTGGGAGACACTCAGGAACACGCCAAATAGAATACACACGCAGAAACAGTGTCCAGGTGCCATTTCCATGGTTGCATGTGGCCGGGGTTAACTATGAATGTATCCTAACACAAAACCTTAAACTTACTTAAAACATCGTGATTTATTTTACAATTTATGTATTAACTTGTTTTTGTAATTCAGCTGCATGGTGTTTGAGCGGCACTTTGTGGGTGACAATGTCGTGTTGAAATGTCAAAGTTGTGTACCTCTAAAAGGAATGATGCTAGCCTTTTCTGCACAGAGGAAAGACAAATTTAGCCTTCCATTCTTTCTCTAGAAAGAATAGAGCAGGCCTTCCGATGTCTCTCTCTGGCCTCCCTGTGCACAAATTTATATACATGCATACCCCATACTCACACACATGCATACCCCATACTCACACACATGCATACCCCATACTCTCACACATGCATACCCCATACTCACACACATGCATACCCCATACTCA
>JAQHUG010000090.1:5871454-5897613 GCA_028555095.1 Dicrostonyx torquatus | reverse complement strand
GCCTTTGAACAAAGAGAAAGGAAAGAAGAGAGGGAAGGAAGGGAGGGAGAGAGGGTCGGTCTCCTCTTCTGCCTGTTTCAGGTCTGGAGAATGGATCGACCACAGAAAGTGAAAGTACACTCATTAAGAACCGCCTCACACTCCCGAGCTCTCAGACTCATAGACACAGTTCAACACAGGCATGACAGGTGCTGTAATGTGGCATCATCTGGCCAGCTGAGGGAAACTGGACCCTAGCCTTAGGATATATATACATCCATGTGTAGTTTTGTCTGACACCACCTGTATGGTTTCTTTCCCAACAACAAATATCTCTTTCCAAAACTAATTTGCTAATTTTTTCACACCAACTGGATATCCCATAATTCTATTTGGTTTTGACACTGTCTTCCCAGAATTAGCAGAGACCCCACAGGGTAAAAAGGTTCAGCCCACAAGACCCTTCCCCCACTTCAGATGTCAATCATAAAAACATCCCGGGTCTCCATGCTACTCATACCCAGGTACTGCTTGACTTCAGATTCAGGAGTTCAGGCAAGTTCCCCCTTGTTTTTGCTAGATTTTCTAGAACACATTGAAAACCTTCAGAAAATACTTTAATTAAGATAGCACTTTATTCTAAGTTTATAAAACACCAGCAAGAAACAGCTAAATCCAGGAGGTGCACAGGGCGAGGTGATTACAGAGTTTCTATGCCGTCTTTAGGAATAACACCTGCTGCCCAGGACATCAGTGTCACCATCCTAGAAGCTCTCAGAACCCCCTAGCTAAATGGCTTATGCCAAGTTTTATTACATGTTTTATTACATGTTTATTATTTACAAGTTTTATTACATATTTATTACATGTGATAAACATGTTTATTACATGTTTATTATTTACAAGTTTTATTACATGGTGATTGGCTTCCCTCCCCAGCCTCCCTCTGCTCAATGAAGGCTGAAATTTCAATCTTTTAGTCATATGTGTGGGCTTTCTGGTGACTGGGGCCAATCCTGAATCTACCTTGAGACCACTACTAGAGTCACCCTATAAAATAACTACGGATGGCTGAAAGGGACTTAAGAATTACAAAAACATTATAATCACTTAGGAAATTCTAAGAGTTTAGAAGAAGCAAACATATATGTTCATTATATTATAATTCAAAACCATAAGTCTGACTTATAAAATGAAGACATTAAACAATGTAGCAAAACTCCCCTGAACCATATACCTAAAAACTAGCCACAAATTTTTACCAAGTCTTTGTCAAAATACCTGTAAAAAATATATTCAATGTACAAGGTTCACTAGAAGGATGATGGGATATTTTGGCTCAAAATCAAGAAAGTAAGAAAACATTATAGTGACTATTGAAAGATTTCCCATGGGGTTTTAATTAATATGTTATTATATTGAGATTTGTAGTAAGGAGGAGGCCACTTGTTGGTTCCTGGTCGCTTAGCCCTAAAATAACTACACAGATATTGTATTAATTAAATCACTGCCTGGCTTTATAGCTCTAGTTTCTTATTGGCTAACTCTTACATCTGAATTTAACCCGTTTCTAGTAATCTGTGTATTGCCGTGTGGTTGTGACTTACCGGGTAAAGTTCCGTCCGTCTCCAGCAGGGCTACATGGCTTCTCTCTAACCCTGCCTCCTTTCTCCCAGCATTCACTTTAGTCTTCCCCACCTAGCTCTGTTCTACCCTATCACAGGCCAAGACAGTTTCCTTATTCATTAACCAATTAAAGCAACACATAGACAGAAGGACCTCCCACACCAGAATGTAATATATTGTTATATTGAGGTTACATATGAATGTAACACATATGAATGTTACATACAAATGTAATATATTGTTATATTGAGGTTACATATGAATGTAACACACATGAATATTACATACGAATGTAATATATTGTTATATTGAGGTTACATATAAATGTAACACATCATATAAATGTAATATATTGTTATACTGAGGTTACATATGAATCACCATTAGGATTGCATACTTTTGAAAACTATTCACTGTTCAACATTACACTGAGGTTCTTGGTCTGAGAGGAAGGATGCTATTCTGCGTTTGTAATTTAGAAGGTTGGAGTCTCCAGATGATTTTCTTTTTAGCTTCTTTCAGCCTCTCACTTGTTAAATCGTAATGAGAGCCTAACATTCATTAAAGCATGGGTTTTAGTCAAATGCTACTTCTCCTTCCTACAGCATCAAAGGGGGGAAATTAGATTCAACTCACATCACCCTCATGGATAATACTTTATTTGAGAATATAAATCAATTGACGTATATGGAACACTAACCTTATACCTTTATCACGATATAACTTACCTTTAAAGGCTCTATTCTGTTAGGAAACACTTAAAGGATTTTGATCTGAAATGAAAGGTTCTCTTTGTAGGCGCATGTTGACCAGGGCAGATGGTGGAGTTTAGCAAAGAAGTCACTTAAACTAATTAAGAAGAGATGAAGGAGGACGTTAATTGAGTGAATTAGGAGCTTGGTTACTAAAGTGAACCGCTCCTGACTAAAGGGATACAGGATGGCAAGGCACAGACTTTGGACAGCAGGCGATGAACAGTCAACGCCAGGGGCCGGTAGAGCAAGGAGAGGGGAGGATCAAAAGTAATTGATCCCTCAAGGGTGGCATCACAGTGGCTCCTCTGCCATCTAGCGAGGTAACCATTCACATGCTCTCCAACGAGGCCTGGTTCCTGGGACCCCATTTATCACCACTGTCCCGTCAGGAAGTAGCATTGTTACAAGGAAAATGAAGTCTCGTCGTCTCATAAACAAATAAGAATTGGGACCATTAGGGGCATTAAAATCAACACGAACACCTCTAACCTCCGAGTTACCAATATCATAGGGTCTGCTGCCACGCATATTCTGTTACCTGTACAGATTTAGATCTAACCCACACAGGACAGATGTGTGCCTCATTTCTTTGCAAGGACAGACAGCCTTGAAAAGATTTCACACACACACGCACACACACACATACACACACGCACACACATACACACATACACATCTGATCTTTTTAAACAGACATAAGTTTATAAAACCAAGCCAGATATCAGTTCATAAAAAAAGATAAAACTTTTTAAACGATATATTTTCTCTGGACAAAATATAATAAAATTTAAGATTTAAGACTTTTTTAAAAAGTGTGTGCTGGCATGTAACTTGGAGATAGTATGCATGTCTAGCATACTGGAAAGCCTGGCTTCCCCAAATACAGCTCCTGAAAAGATGGTCAATAAAACCTATTGTAGAAACTAACAAATCAGATTCTGGGCAATTTTCTTTTCAAAGAAATTAAGACAGAAAGGAACAAACAGAAAAATGTATAGCTAAGTGAGAGACAACTACCTCTTAAAATGTTGATACAGTTATTAAATTTGCATCCTTGCCATTATAAACCCTGGAGCTCAACATTCAGTATAGAATGTGAGAAACTGAGTGAGAGTCAACTTAATGATAAAAGCAAGAAGAAGTGAAACTATGCTCAGAAATTAATGAAAATTTAACAATGAGGAAGCAATAGACGTTTTGAAATCTTCTGTTTTGAAAGTCTAATCCAATAGAGATATCTTGGTGACACACCAAGATACACAGGAGCACAAATAATGACATTAAGAAGGGAAGAGGCTTGTCATAGCAGATCGGGAGAAAATATAGTCCTAGAAGCCACTGAGTCATCTGAACTTGCAGACCTTTGACCCTTTGACCTTACCAGACTGAAATGTGATGGTCCTCTGAACACATGAAAACATAACGTGGGCGACTTTCCAGATGAATGTAAATGACAAGCATTAACTAAAGAGGCAGTTTTAAAAAGTTAATGTCTTTATAAGCAATGAAGAAATTCAATTACAGTAAAAAACCAAATAAGTAAGTCCATCTCCCAACCAGTATATGGCTTATTTGATAGTCTGCTGTTAGCAAACTTTTGAGAAATAGCCGTCTGTGCTGAGTGTGCTGGTTCACACCTATAATTCTAGCACTTAGATGGCAGAGGCAGGGGAATCATGAGTTCAAGGCTATCCTCAACTATATAGCAAGCTTGAGGCCAGCCTTGATTACGTGAGACACTGTATCAAAGAGAGTGGGGGTATGGAGATAGGAGAAGGCAAGGGGAGGGCAAGGGAAGGAAAAGAAAAAATATTACATTACGTTACTCTCTTCCAGAAAATAAAATTGGGGGAAAAAACTGTTGGATCCACTTTGAGGTATCAAAATATTTTCCTGCTGTATATGAGAATGTTGAGCTGATTCTAGGACTATCATGAATATAAAATTTGTAATACCCAAAGCACATTAAATGCTTTTCAATGGAGGAACTGATAAACTATGAGTTTTGATATCATAATCAAAATAAATAGGAGCTATATGTATAATCATAGAATTACAAATACTAATGACCTATAAGAGAAAAAAATAGAAAAAATTTACATGATGATATTAGCTGAAATATTTGAGTAGGAGTCTGAGTTTGTTTGGGTTTTATTTGCTTTGAGACAAGGTCTCTCTAAGTAGCCCTGGCTAGCCTGGAACTCCCTATACAGACAGGGTTGATATCCTGTTGTGGAATAATCTTTTTGTACACTGTGAAGATGTGTCTTTGACAAGGCACCTTCGGATTGGTTTAATAAAGAGCTGAATGGTCAATAGCTAGGCAGGAAGAAGTTAGGCAGGACTTCTGGACAGAGAGAGCTCTGGAAAGAAGAAAGGTGAGGTCACCACCTGAATAAAGAGGAAGCAGGATGTGCGGGGGGAGAGGTAGAAGCCATGAGACAGCATGTAGATTAATGAATGGGTTAATTTAAGTGATAAGAGCTAGTTAGAAAGAAGCCTAAGCTAAGGCCAAGCTTTGATAATTAATAATAAATCTCCATATTATTTTTTTGTGAGCTAGCAGCCCAAAGAAAAAATAATCTATAGTATCCAACTCATAGAGATCCTCCTACCTCTGCCTTGGGATTGCTGAGATTAAAGCCACATGCCACCACATCCACCATGGAGGCTATGTTTTTATAGCTGGTTTCATGATATAGCCTAGGTTAGTCTCAAACTCACAATATTCGTGTTTCAGATATAGATATTACATACATACATACATACATACATATAGAGAGATAGATAGGGAGGAGGATGTACATGCATTTAATCTCAGCAAAGGCAAGTAAGTAGATCATTTCAAGGTTAGCCTGGTCTATACAGCAGTTCTAGGCCAGTGAGAGCTTGTTTCAAAAACAAAGGAAAACTGAACAAACAAACAACAACCAGGGACAATGACTCCCGATGGTGCAGGCCAGACACCACAGTTTCTGGAAGAGAAGGCACCAAGATTGAAGGGGGAATCTGAACTGTGACAGGAGTGAACAAAGAGTTCCAACAGCTGGATTCATGGTGATGTCCTAATCTTCTAAACTGTGTAGAGTAAGTGAATGCAAGTTGAGAAAGCTCTGATCGTGGGAGCAAGCACGATTGATGAATAAAGCTCTTTCAGCCAATGGCTTAGCAGGGCAAAGCCAGGTGGGAAGTCCAAACAGAGGCAGAGAGAGAGAAAGAGAGAGAGAGAGAGAGAGAGAGAGAGAGAGAGAGAGAGAGTAGGTGAAGTCAAGGAGACACCATGAAGCCGCCAAAGGAGAAAGATTCCAGAATATTACCAGTGGAATACATAGATTAATAGAAATGGGTTAATTTAAGATGTAAGAGCTAGCTAGGAATATGCTTGACCCATTGGGCAAACAGTGTGTAATTAATATAGTTTCTATGTGATTATTGGGGTCTGGGCAGCCAGGAAGCAAAAGCTCAGTCTCTGTTTCCAGGCTTCCTCAGGGCTAAGGAGGATGGGCTAGCCTCCACCAGCCTGTGTTGAGTCTGGCACTGATCCATAGGCATGGCTTCAGTGGGATCGAAATGGTAGTACTGACGAGTGTCTCGGATTTCCAGCTTTGCTTGTTTGAGTTTGAGTTTGGGTGAGTTCAATCCTCTCTGAGAAACCCCTCCCAGGGGCCTCAGAAAACCCATTGAACATTCTCACAAGGGAAACCATGGGCGGGGTGGGGGAATATGATAACTTGAGCAAACTGTTGGAAAAACAAAAGATATCAGGTCATATTGTTTCTGGTCACAACTATCTCTTCGAGCCAAGAGCTGAGAACTAGGGACTGGGGAATTAGTTAGTAAGACACTTGTGTAGGGTCCTGATTTCAATCCTGGAACTCACATAAGTGTGGACAAGAGAACCAGCTCCACAAGGTCATCCTCTACTCTCCAGACACAGACTGTGACCTTTGCCCGCACATACTTACCTACCCAATATACATAGTGTTGTTGATGATGATGATGAAGAGGAAGAAGAAAGCACTGGGTAGAAATTCCCAAGTGTGTAGATCTCATCAGTTCTACCAGGCCAATTTCTGTTTCCAGGCAATGAGAATCTGAAATAAATGCCTTTCCTTGAAGGCTAAAGGTTAACAGAAGAGAAGAACAACGTGGATGGATGGCCACCATAGCCAGACTCTGGAGAAAGGAAGCCATGGAACTTGAATGCCAGAGCAATAGTCACACAGGACCTGAATCATCTCAGAAAAATTAATATCTCTAAGCCCCGATTCCCACAGGGGGTACAATTCCTAGCAAAAGACTTGTGGCTATCAAAGCAGGCAGTTTCAGTAAATGTCCTGAAAGGTTCCTATCATGGAGCCTATTCTTGCAAACTGTAAATATTTCAAACTACACAAGTGTTGATAGCATGCTTCCAAGAGGCCTCGTGTAATCTAGGATCTAATTCTCTGAGGGTTAGAAATGCTTAGAGATTCTTTGGGGATAAGTACTATATTTGGAAGAGATTTTATTTGTACTGTTCCTAATTCACTGACTAAGTGTTAGAGATGAGGCCAGAGAGGATTGCAGGATTTCTTCTCATTGTTTGGCTAGCCTAAAATAGAGACTGCCTTAGTCACAGCACTTACAGCTACAGGGGAAAGTCCACTAGGAAGAAAAAAGTGTTGACTTATACAAATGAGAAGGCCCAGGGCTTGGTGGCTTCAGAATGATTTTGGTCCAGGTTTCTGTGTGGAAACCGGGCGTGTCTTGATCCTGGTTCCCCTTAAGGCAGCATCAGCCAGACACGCTTTCTTTCAGCAGTAGCAATGATTCCAGAAGGAACTCCACACTCCTATCCGTTGGCTGGAGAGCTTGTCTGCTTGACAGTGTTCATGCAGGACAGGAGGAAGCTTTCACTGGCCCAAGATGGATCACGTGAGCAACTCTTAACCAAGCAGGAAGGACAAGAGAGGAGGTTTACTAATTAACCAGATAATTCCGGTTTAAGTGCCAATGCTGGGCTTGGGATCAACTCTGGAATGGTGGGCTGTGGTCTGCCAGAAAGGCTTGCAAAGGCAACAACCGCTTTGGAAGGAACTGAAGTTGTGGGAGAAAAATTAGAACAGAGACTACCTGCGGGTCGCCTGGTTTTACATTTCTTTTTTGATTACTTGTGTCTTCTGTGTCAATGTATACACTCATGAGGCAGAGTGCATGTGGAGAGGAGAAAACATCTTCAGGGAGTCAGTTCTGTCCTTCTCCCATGTGGGACTCAGATCGGCAGGCTGGGTGAAGAATGCCTGTACTTATCAAACCATCTCATGTGTGCAACCGTCCAGTGTTTTTGTTTTGCTTTTGGCTCTAAAATGAGAGCATACAGTCACAGCCTCGGGTTCCTGATAAGGTTCTGCATCTAAGGATTTCACCAACTGTGGATGGGAAATATTTGGGGGAAAGTCAGGGAAGTTCTAGAATCAGCCGCGACAACCTGTGTTGTCATCCAGCATTTATGCTGCTGAGGTAGGAAGATTATATATAAATCGGAGGCCAGCCTGAGCTATATAGTGTATTCCAGGTCAGCCTGAGCAACATAGCAAGAACCTGACTTTAAAAGCTATTGGAAGGGGCTGGAGAGATGGCTCAGTGGTTAAGAGCACTGGCTGCTCTTCCAGAGGTCCTGAGTTCAATTCCCAGCAAACCACATGGTGGCTCACAGCCATCTGTAATGAGATATGGTGCCCTCTTCCATACATGGAGGCAGAATATTGTATACATAATAAATAAATAAATCTTAAAAAAAAAAGCTATTGGAAGTGAACCTTGTACTTGCTGCTTGTTAAAATGAGTCCCTGGGAATGCAGAGGGGCATAGGCATTCCCTGCCATAGCCTCCTGCCTTGTCCCAGCCTCTCAGTTCTCAGCGTGAGCCTTGTTCTTGGATGATGGTGATGATGGTGTTGATGATGATGCTTGTGGTGGCTGTGTTTGTACTGAACAGGCGCAGTTTCTCTTTCTTATCCTTGTTTCCTGAGCAACTCAGTATGGAAAATATTTGCATTCGCATTGAGTAGGTATTATGAATAACCTAAACATGATTTAAAGCATAAGTTTGGAGATAGGTGTGGCTCAGAGGTAGTATGCTTGCCTGGCATTAGTGACGATGTTAGTTTGAACCCCAGCTAGCAAAATTTAAAAATAGAAAAACGCATCCCATAAGAGGATGTACACATGTTGTATGCAAATACTAAGCTTCATAGAAAGAACTTGAGCATTATGTATCGGTATTCCCAGGGGCAGAGAGATGTAGAAGGTTCTGGAACCAATTCTCGCATGGTATCCAGGGATGGCTGTACCCACTTTGTAGTGGCTGCTGCAATTTATTTCTAATCCCGCTTGATTTGGACTCTCAAATCAAGTGTTTGCTTGCTTAGTTTTGTTTTGTTTTGAGACACAGTTTTACGACACAGCCCAAGCTGTCCCTGAACTCACAGTCCTCTCGTCTCAGACTCTCACGTCCTGGGATAACTGTGTGTTCGCCATGTCTGCCTTCTAACTCTGTTCGAAAGAAATTATGTAAGTCTGACCAAGAATGTATTCTTAGATGATGGAAAGGAGGCCAGTTCCATGAAAATTAACAAATTAATTATCTTACATAAGAGTAGCCACATGCTATCTGGATGATGACGATGTGTGTGTGTGACCACTACCCTGAGCGGTTCATCCTATAACAAAGGAAATCGCCATCTGTCACTTCACTTGTAGGAAATATTTCTGGAGGTGGCTTGCCAACTTCAGCCAGAATTATAAAACTAATGAGTTTTTAGCTACCATATGCACAGAGTGTAATAATAGCAGGTCCTAGGCAAATGTTGTCTGCTTGCTTTTGGAAGCGCTATCCCTCCATGATAGGAGCAGATGCCCAAAGCGCTATTAAGAATTCTGTTTCCTTCATAAATCTGCACAGCGACATGGAGTCTTCATATTCTCATGAAGTGATTTTTATATGGAAAACATGGCCCTTGTTACCCTGTTTCTCATGGGGTTTTTGGTATCTGTTATATAGAGACTGCCCCTTGTTAAGTCAGAATTGAGAACCAGATGCCTTTTGGGAAACTCTGCCAGTTTGAAATTTCTGATTGGTCTTCTGCTCTTTTGATGCCTTACTGGTTTATAATATCCAAAAGCTTCCTCTTGTTTATATTAAAGCCACTATTTGTACGCAGCCTAGTGCTTCAGGCTGTGACAGCAAGAATAGGTCAGGTCGTGTGGTTGTAACAAGTGTCTTACTGTGTGTTCCAGTACTTTCCAAGGGTTATATGCAATTTGCTTCCTTGGGGCTGCAGGATTTGGTACTCTACCAAGGATAACCCATAAATATGGAGTATTAGGGATATGGTAGGACAGTGTTTTGCAGGTTTTATGAGTTAAAATTCTTTTTAAAATTTAAACTAATACAAGAAAATAGAGCTGTGCCCACTGATAATGCTCAGTAGCAGTGGGCACACCCAACGCCTGGATCTTGGCTTCTAAATTCCATCCAGCAATGAACCAAGAAATGGTGGCTCCTAGCTTTGGGCTGTAGGAAGATGGTTCCACAAAATAGAGACACAGTAAGGATCAAAAAAGTACATGTGCATCTGCTCACTAAATCAATGGGTCTCTGAGGTTTTCTTACATTTTTTCTGGTGTAGGAGAGCCTTCTATATATGTATTGCTCTCATTGGTTGAATAAAGAGACTGTCTTGGCCTTTAGATAGGGCAGCCCTTAGGTGGGTGTAGTAGACAGAACAGAATGCTGGGAAGAAGGGAAGTGTGGCAGACGCCATGAGTCTCCAGCCTGAGATGGAATCTTCTCGGTAAACCACAACCCCGTAGTGATACACAGATTACTAGATATGGGTTAAAGCAAGATGTGAGAGTTAGCCAAGAAGAGGCTAGAGATAATGGGCAGTGTTTAAATGAATATAGTTTCTGTGTAATTATTTCGGGAGTTGAGCTAGCCAGGCGGCAGGACGCAGCCCGCTCCTCTTTACTATATTTTTTTATTATAAATAATAACATATAAATGCATCCATGTAATTTTTGGTAGATATCTGTTTCCAATTCTCTTTGCTGTATGTACCATGGCATGGACAGTCTGGGTCATGTGAACTGTTTGAATTTTGAGGGAGTTGCCTGACTGCTGTCTAAATTGCAGCACCATTTTCTGTTTCTACCGCTGTACGTGAAAGCTCTAATTTTCCCACACCTTTCCTGACACTTGTTATTTCCCCTTTTTCTCTTTGAGGTGCCCCAGTGGGTCTAAGGTCATCGCTCACCATGGTTTTTTTTTTTTTGTATTTCTTAATGACTAGTGAGGTTGTGTACTTTCTTGTGCTTTCATTTTTTATATGTATGTGTGTGAATGTGGATGTGCTTGCCTGTGTGTGTGTGTGTGTGTGTGTGTGTGTGTTCCAGTGACTTCTCTCTTGTTTTCCATCTTATTTTCTTTAAGATTGTTTTTAATTTCTCACAATTATTTTATTTTATGTATATGGGTATTTTGTCTACATGTATGTCTGTATATCACCTTTGTGCAGGCTCAGAGGCAGAAGAAGGTGCTGGATCCTCTGTAACTGGAGGTACAGACAGTTGTGAGCTGCCATGTGGGTGCTGGGAATCAAACTTGGGTCCTCTGGAAGAGCAGCAAGTGCTCTTAACTGCTGAGCCATTGGTCTTTCCAGCCTCTATTTATTTTATGTGTCTGAGTATGTGCCTGCATGTATGTCTGCAGCACATGTATGCTGTGCTGGCAGAGGACAGAAGAGATCATTAGATTCCCGGGAAGTGAAGTTGCAGATGGTGATGAGCCACTATGTGGGCACTGGGAGTTGAACTACTTGGGTCCTCTGGAAGAGCAGCCAGTGCTCTTAACTGCTGACCCATTTTTTGGGGGGGCAGGGTCTTGCTATGTAGCTCAGGCTGGCCCTAGGATGTGCCCCCACATGGTGAGTGGTATTCTTTGAAACACAAAAGGCTTGAATTTACTGACGCCTAGCTTATTTTTTCTTTTGTGGCTTATTCTCTTGTGGATCCTGCCAAGGGTTACATTTGGGACTTCGATTCATTTAGAGTGAATTGTTTGTCTATCTGTCTGACTGCTGAGGTGGTCTGTCTTGTAGGTCAGGCTGGCTTCAGGTTCATGGTCATCTCCCGCCTCACCATCCCAGGTGCTAGAATTCGAGGGACAAGTCACTTTGTCTGGCTCATTTTGAGTTTATTGAAAACATTGTGCTGTGAGAGACAGGCTGAAGATCCATTCTTTGTTATGTAGATATCTAGTTCTTGTAGAGTCATATATCAGACAGGCTATTTTTTCCTTCATTGAATTATCTAGAAGCGTTATTGATAATCAGCTGGCTGTAAATGGGAAGATTTGTTTCTGGATTCTTGGTTTTGTTCCGTCAACACAGATGTCTAGTACTGAGTCAAGTTCCACACTCTCTTCAGGACTGCAGCTTTGTGGTATGTTTTGAAATTGAGACCTGGGAGTCTTCATCGTGCCTCTTCATTTGCGCAAGATCACTTTGGTTGTCCTGTGTCTCTTGGCCTTCCACATACATTTTAAGATTAGTCTGCCAAATTCTGAAAGAAGGAAAAGCTGAAATTTTTAATAAGAAGAATACTGCTGCATTAACCATGTTAAGAATAGAGTCAAGAGTGTGAGATAGGCTTTTGATCTCTAGAAGCTCACTAATGTTAAAAGGTTTAATGATCACCTAGAAAACTGTAAAGGGGCTGGCAATATGGTTCAGTAGTTAAGAGCACTTCTCATCCTTGCAGAGACCTGAGTTTGAATCCCAGCACCAACATGGTAACTCACAACCATCCATAACTCCAGTTCCAATGAATCAGGGCCGCTCTGATCTCCACAGGCTCCAGAAACAAATGTCCCGTGCTTACATAGATTCGGACCAAACACCTAATACACACAAAAATAAAATGACTAAATACGTTTGTTTTGTTTTAAAAGAAAATGGTAGGCTATGCTTAATTACAAGTTTACCCTGAAATCTGAAAGGTTTATCTGTGGTGTTTTCAGTATGAATGAGCCAGGCTATATTCCAATATAGCCATTCAAGCTGCATTGTGATATTGCTGACTCATCTACATGGCATCTATGTCATGAAGAGAAAGGAAAGTAAGTAACACAAATGATAAAAAAAACCCCAGAAGCAGACATTGGGGTTGAACATGAAGATCAGCTGGGTGGTGGTTGTTCATGCCTTTAATCCCAGCATTTGGGAAAAAAGCACGTGGATCTCTGTGAATTCAAGGCCATCCCAGTCTACAGAGCAAGTTCCAGAACAGTCTCCAAAGTTATAAAGAAATGCTGTGTCTAAAAATAAAAAAATAAAAATAAAAAATTTGTTAGTTCCATGGGAATAGCATATAATTCTGACTTTTGTACAGAATCATAAGGATTTTGATCCACTTTACTTGAATTTTCTGATTTGTATCCTGCCTTTCCTGATTTATTTGCATCAGTATATAATGTAGGGGCTCCAGTTAGTTCCAATGCAAGATTTAGACTCCTTGAAATAAAATGCTTATTAAAACATTTGTCATGTGTTTCTTACTTAATATTGCTTATGTTCTTTGTAATTTTATACTTAATATCTGTTCCTATTGTATATAGTTTTGTATTGGATTTGGATGGCTCTTGATTAGACAAAAGGGGGATATAATAGGGAACCTTGTTAGCCAATCATCTTTAAGAGGTGTGTTTTAGTGAAGATGCAGCTTTGCTTGGACCCAGGGTAAAATATGTGCACCTCCAGGTGCATACTCTCTGCACCTTTTCCTGCGGGACATTGCTGTGCTTGGATTTCTTGCTTCCTGTTTCATGAGTTTTCCCCTTATAATAAATAAAATATAATTGTTTTATCCTTAGCTATCCTGGGCTATTTCAACATCTCTCCCAGCTTCAGCTGGGACTTTTTAAGTCCTTGTCACCATCTAAGGTTTTATTTAGATTAATCAGGTCATCAGGACCTATCCCAAAAGTGTGCCATAGATGGGAAATGTCTCCTAACAATCTTTGAAAGTCTTTAAGAGTCTACAATCGATCTCTCCTAATTTACACCTTCTGAGGTTTAATTTTTTTGCAAACCTATTTTATGGACTAAATAATAGAATCTCCTCTTTGTACCTTTTCAGGAGTAATTTGTAATCTTCAACAAGGCAAAATTTTCTTTACTTCTTCAAACATTCTTTCTAAAGTATCTACATTTGAATCAGATAGTAAGGTGCCATCCATGTAATGGTAAACCATAGATTCAGGAAATTGCTTACATATCATTTCCATTAGCTGACTTACAAAATATTGGCACAGGGTAGGGCTAATTAACATTCCCTGTGAGAGAATCTTCCATTGCTATCTCTTGGGAGGCTGAGAATTATTATAAGTAATCACTGTGAAGGCAAATTTTTCTCTTTTTCTTGTAAAAGTATAGTGAAAATATAATCTTTCAAATCAATAACTATAAGAAGCCATCCTTTAGACAATAGAGAAGGAAAAATAATGCCAGACTCTAGAGAGCCCAATGGCTGAATCACCTTATTACAGCTCTTAGATCTGTTACTGTTCTCCATTTCCCAGATTGCTTGTTAATAACAAATAGAGCAGAATTCCAAAGGCTAGTTGATTCTTCAACATGGTATATCTAGTTGCTTCTGTACCAGCTGTTCTAAAGCTGCAGTTTCTCTGTTGTTAAAGGCCATTGCTTAACCCATCCAGGTTTATCTGTCAACCATTTTAAAGGTTGGGCTGTTGTGCCCTGTTCTTATATCCTGTATAGTCAATGACTGTTCTTTTTAATATTTTGTAATATTTTCCCCAGAAATATATGTTAATTTATGGTTGTTTCTAAGATTGAGAGAATGTTAATCTGAATACTCCATTGCTGTAACATATCACATCCCCACAAATTCAATGCTATGTTTGCCACATATGGTTTTAATATTCCTCTCTGTCCTTCTGGGCATATACACTGGGCCCACCTCATGCTCTGCTTTGCCTTGAGATAAAATTCCAGTCCCTAAAACTTAACATTTATGTCCTGAAGAGGCAAACTTGGATGCCAAGATTCTGATGAAATTATTGTTACATCCGCACCTGTGTCTACCAGACTTTCAATGACAATGTCATTTATTTGTATTTTTAATTTTGGTCTTTGTTCATTTATAGAAGTTTGCCATAATACTAACTTGATGGCTTCCCCTGAATTTTTTGTTCTCTCTTCTAAAGCTGTTCTATTATCCAGAGCAGTATGGTTTCTCACAATAAGCAAAAGGTTCTTTAATTTCCTCTATGATGACAGGAAACAGCTGAACTGGATTTGGCATAGGGGCCTGTGAGGGGCTCCTCATGGAGCTTCCTGATGGCAAAGGATTACTTTGAATATCCCTTGTTGATCTACATTCATTTGTCCAATGCCTGTCTTTGTCACACCTTCTGCATAATCCAGAAGAGAGGGGCATTCTGAACGGATTAGTTCTTAAAAAACATTGTTTCTAGGAATGCGCTGTCTACAATTCCCTTTAAGGTGACCTTGTTTGCCACAATTGTAACATCTGACATTTTGATTTTTCCACAAACCTCTGGAAATCACCTCTCCTATCCATACATCAACATGGTCATAAAATTCAATATTAATTGTATATCAAATCTATTCCTCCAAAGGTGCTAATCTTGCTTTTAATGTCCTATGTATCCTTTTGCATAGAGAATTGACATTTTCAAAAACCAGGGATTCAATTATTATTTGTCTAGCTTCTGAATTTAGTATCATTCTGTTACTGCTGATGTCAATCTTTGTAAGAACTCTGTGAAGGTTTCTTTTGGACCCTGCATGATTTTAGTAAATGATTCTATCTTCTTTCCTACTTCTTCAATTCTGTCCCAAGCATTCAAAATACTGCACAGCATAAAGCCAGGACATGACCATTATATAAAGATTGTCTTTCTACAGTAGTAATTACCTTCTTCAAGAATTTGATCGTGGGAGATTCTCCCAGCAAACAGCTTTTTCATGAATTTTTATCCCAAACATTGGATGCTAAATGTAGCACAAATAATAAAAACCCAGAGACAGATACTGGGGTTCAACCTGAAGATCAGAAAAGCAAAGCAACCAACCACTGACTCTTACCTCTATCTCAGACCAAAAATGGGCGATCCTGCCTCCATGAATCCTTAGATTGAGGCTGAGGGTGAGACCTGTCTCCTCCCATTTTATATTTCTCTCTAGTGCTGGGATTAAAGGTGTGCAACAACACCACTCAGCTTCTATGGCTAACTAGTGTGGCTGCTGGGATTAAAGGTGTGTGCAACTGCTGCCTGGCCTATATGGCTGACTAGTATGGCTACTTTGCACTAATCTTCAAGCAAGCTTTATTTATTAAAACACAAATAATATACCACCATAATCCTTGTCTCGGAAAAAAAAAGATAATATACCACTATAAAAATAGAACAGAAGTGTCAATCACTAGCTGTTACAGAGTTCATGCCAAAGGACCAAGTGAATCTTGTGCTAATAGCTACTAGTGAACTACAAGGACCCTAGCCCTGAGGTACAAGTACATAAAAAATAACTATACAATAATATGCTACCCTCTTTCCTAGAAAGTGTTCAGGCAAGGAGCCAGGTGGCATTACTGAGATATTTCACTCACTTGATTAGTTAAGTAGTCAGTGATGGATCTGGGGGCTTCACAATTATGCTCCCCTAGTTCTGACCATTTCATCCATTGGATGTGAAGTGGTCTCCTCAAAAACTCACTTTTTGAAGTCTTGGTCCTCAAATGGTGGATCCGACCATTGAGAAGTTATTGGACCACGAGGGTTCTGACCTAATTGGTGGGGTTAACCACTGATGACTTCGTAATTTGGCAGCCACCATGAAATGAGCCAAAATAAGCCATTTCTCTTAAAAAAACAAATCGTTTCTTCCAGGTATCAAAATTCCATGTTGGTGTCATAAATTACCCTCCCAACCTAAGGACTTCAGACACCAGTAACCACAGTCTTCACTGTTCTGCAGGGGAGGAAGCTTCAATGGCTTATGGATCCGTTCTATGTCTGTGGTCATGGAGTCTTGAGGTTCCACCTCCAAAGTGCCATGTTGATGTGATTGACAAGTTAGTGCCATGTGGGGCTGCTAGAGTAGGTTCACATCATGGCTGATCTCCCTCAACAAAAGGTTAGTCGGCAAGGAGAAAAACATACCCGCCTATGCAACTCAGGTGTAGAAGGGTCCGTCTTTATTTCTGTGCTTTGATTGGTTAAATAAAATAGCTGCCTGGGCCATTTGATAGGGAAGGACTTAGATAGGCAGGGAAAAGAGAAGAGGACGCTGGGAAGAAGACTGGGTCAGAGCCAGACGCCATGAGGCTCCCTTCGGAGATGGAGGTACCTTAGGACTGTCCGGTAAGTCACCCACCTCGTGGTGACATACAGACTTTTATAATGGGTTAGTTTAGATCTTCTTCTAGCCAAGAAGAGACTGATGTTGATGGACCAGGCAGTATTTAAATGAATACAGTCTCATGTGATTATTTCGGGCATAAACAAGCAACCAGTGGCTGAGCGGGCCGGCGGCTGGGGCCTGGGAGCCAGGTGCTGGGAACATATAACCCACACCTCTCCCTTAATTACAACACTCAGGGAGCTCACATTCTATTTCTTTGGCCATATTTCTTTAGTAGCATGTAGCCCTCATTATGAGGAAGTGACTCCCTGGGGCCCATCTTGCAGGTTAGATACAATACTTCCTTTCTCTATGTATTAGTGATGCTCACGTCTATGGCAAGTAAAGAATACCATCTCTGGAATAGAAGGCCCTAATTCTCAGAAGCTGTAATATTGTGGGGAAACACATACAGGAAAACAATCTCCACAGGTAGCATTAAAATAAAGGATACCAAAATAGGAGCATCATCCTGGACTGTGGGTGTGGCCTTACTGCAATCTGACTTTCCATTATGAGATGGCACGAAGGACAGAAAGCCTTTGCTTCTTCTTTACATGACCATGAATGGCGGTTGGTTGTCAGCATGACAGGATACAAGTTCACCTAGGAGGCAGTCATCTAGGCACATCTGTGAGAGATTGTCTAGGCTAGGTTAGTTGAGATGTGAAGACTGATCCTGAATGGTACCGTCCCATGGGCTGGGATCTTATGCTGAGCACCAGCGTTCTTCTCTTTTTGTCTCTTGACTGTGGATGCAATGTGACCAGCTGCCTCATGCTCCTGCCTCAAATTTCCCTGCCATGATGGACTAAATCCTCAAACTGTGAGCCAAAAACGAAACAAAACAACTCCAAAAATAATGCTTCCATACTTAAACTGCTTCTGTCAGGTATATTTTGTCATAGCAATGGAACAAGTGACTGAAATATGATCTTTATTCAGGTAAGGTCTCACTCTGTAGTCCATGCTAGCCTGAAAATCACTATGTAGTGTAGGCTGGCCTTGAATGTGTAGCAATCCTGCTTCAATCTCCTCAGTGATAAGATTAAAGGTATAAGGCGCCATGCCAAGCATACATGACCATTGTATATGAACACTAGCCCTATCAAGTTGGGGACCCCAGAACCCCTATATGACTCATACTAATTAATTTTGTCTTCAGAGTCCCTGTCTCTAAATAAGACCCATTCTGAGGTGCTGGGGATTAGAAGTTCAGTGTAGCTTCCATAGGGAGTGGGAAGGACACAATTCATCCCATAATAGATTCTAATTGTTAAGTGGCTCAATAAGCCATTTGAATTCTTTTTTTTTTAAAAGATTTACTTATTATGTTGTTTTTTTTGTTTGTTTGTTTGTTTGTTTTTTCAAGACAGGGTTTCTCTGTAGCTTTGGAGCCTGTCCTGGAACTAGCTCTTGTAGACCAGGCTGGTCTCGAACTCACAAAGATCCGTCTGTCTCTGCCTCCCAAGTGCTGGGATTAAAGGCGTGCGCCACCACCGCCCGGCGATTTATTTATTATGTATACAACATTCTGCCTCTATGTATGCCCGCACACCAGAAGAGGGTGCCAGATCTCATTACAGATGGTTGTGAGCCACCATGTGGTTGTTGGGAATTGAACTCAGGACCTCTGGAAGAGCAGCCAGTGCTCTTAACCACTGAGCCATCTCTCCAGCCCAGCCAGTTGAATTCTTAATCTAATTAATTAACCTAGGGTGCTCTAGGCCGTGTTGGTTTAGGTGTCATGGTTAGTATACAATTCTGGCACTGGAGTTGCCTTGAATTCTCTTTTACTTCTTATTACTAATTGGAATGGCCTTGAGGAAGTTATTAGATTTCATGTCTCCATCCCTTTGTCTATTACCTATGAGATGGTGGTGAAACTGGCAGGATTAATAACAGCTGAATGTGTTGGCTGGCTCTCCAAGAAGGGAATACCTGAGGTGTTTAACTTCAGACATCAAGTTAACTAGATTAGGATCATCTGGAAACCTGAATAAAACACCGCGACATCTGTGAGAGTGATTATATGTAGTACCTGAGTGGGTTAGGTAGAGCTGACTAGCCTTTTAAGTGGGCAGGCGCCAGCCCACAGGGGATGGAGGATAAATTACCATCCACGCTCTACAAATGCTCCCCTTGTCCTAAGGCTAGAATAACCTCTTGCCTTGTACATCAGACCTCTAGGAATCCTCAGCTACTCAAATTCTGCCACCCACTTTCTCTAATAAACACCTCCCCATGTCTGTCTGCATCCACAGTCCATTGGCTCTGTCTCTCTGAAGCTCTCTAATCCAATACACATAGAGTGATTATTCTTGTTTTGAGGCCGAGTCTACTATACCTGGGGGTAACCTGGAACTCACTAGGTGGTGAGCTGAGTATTCTGGCAACCAGTCCCCAGTCCCTGCAAGCAGCTGGAAGGATGCTTTGTCACTGTGTGCCTGCACTTGTGAGTGAGGGCGGCCGCCTAGGCTCTTCACTGCTATAGGAATAGCTGCTTTTGATGTTGGTTGACTTTCAGATGACCTTCAGCTGGGGAAGAATGACGGGGCTAGGAAGCTGGATACAACCAGAACCTGGAGAACAGAGTGGGGATGCCCAGGACCACGCAAGAGTACATGTCATTCTTAGGCATCCCATTAGGAGAAACGGTGAATAACTAGGGACCATATCCAAATGTGTTCTACGGATAAGGAAGCCGAGGCACAGAAGGTTTGAGTCACTAACCCGAAGCGTATGGGACAGTGACAGGCAGGGCAGATGTACAGTCCTACCTTGTCTAGAGACTGCCAACTCAGAGTTTTCTAAAACTACTTCCTGCAGGTCACAAAAGGAAGGTGGACGGCCTCGGGAAGGGAGATTCAAACCTTCTGAATGATAGAGAAATACCCAGCAGTGTCTTCAAGCTTGGACTTGGAGTTAGCCCGTTAGGAAACCCTCTGTGTAGTCACCGTGAGATGTGCTCCGTGTAGTCCCTGTGTGGTGTGTGTGTACACACATGTATGCACGTGTGTGTCTCCGTTAGGACTTCTATTGCTGGGATAAAACACCAGGGCCAGAAGCAACTTGGGAAATAAGGGGTTTATTTCACGTACACTTTCACATCGCAGTTCATCCTTGAAGAAAGTCGGGCAGGGACTACAGGCAGAACCCGGAAGCAGGAGCTGATAGAGGAGCCCCGGAGAAACACTGCTTGCTGAGGTCAATGTAGATGTCTTCCTCAATAGCTCTCCACCCTACTTTTCAAGACAGAATCTCTCGCTGAGCCTGAAGCTCACCGAGGCAGTAAGACAAGTAGGCCAGAAAGCTCCCAGCATCCGCCTGTGTCTACATCACCAGGACTGGGTGTTTTAAGCATGCACCAACATGCCTGGTTTTTGAACTGCGATTTGGAAGTCGAAAGTCATTTTCTTATGTTTGCATGGCAAGCATTTCACCGTCTGAACCATTTCTCCAGCCCCCACTAGCAAAACCTTTTAGGATAAAAAAAAAAAATAATGTTGTTTTAAAAGAGCAAAACTTTTTGTTTTCATAAAAAGAATAATTTCACAAGATAACATCTGCTATAGCCATACTTTCATAAAATAAATGAGATTTTTGCACCAAAAAAGTATACTAGCTATACCATTAGGATAAAGGTTAGGTTTTAAAAGATACTTAATAAATTTAGCTTTCCCTGATAAGGCTTCCTACAACGTCTTCCTCTGGTTTTTCCCACAGAGCCGCAGTTCTCCGTGAATAATTACATGAGGCTCTGTGTCCTGTGTGAGGTCCCTGATGAGCAGGAGCCTCCGCTCTCTGCCCTACCCCGCAAGCCGCTGTCACCAGGAGCCATTTGATAGATGGTCTTTGATGGTAAAAAATGATGAGGACAGAATGGATTTATGATATTTCTTACAGTTAGGAAACTACAGGGCGAGGTAGAAAGGACTTAAATTGCTTTTCCAAGGACACAGCAGCCAGCTGTACAGGAAGCTGTGCTGGAATTGAAATCTCTGGCTTTTCAATCTGTCTCCCTTACCTCCCTCACAATGATACAGGGAGGGTTGTAGGCTAGCTCTTCCTGGCTTTGGGGAGAAGAGGCTTACTTCCCCAGGCAAGATAGACACAGTGAGCTCAAACACAAAGAACTTATTTCCAGTCGGAAGACTAGATCAACAGGAGAGAGACTGAGAATTTGAGGGGTGTCAAGTTCAGATGCCACAAAGGCAGTGTAAGCCAGAGCAGACTGGAGCAGAGAGACTGCAACACTTCTTCGCAGTCCACACTTGCACACTCACACTTGCACGCATGCACGCTCACACACACCCCCATGCACACATGCACATGTGGCTCGTTCCTCGACTGATTGTTTCTAGTGGAGCCAAATATGGGCATCCATAGCTAGGAACACAAATTTAGGTCATCCCCCAAAACCATGTTCTAAACTGATAATGGGTATAGTACCAGAACAAAGAAAGCTATAAATCAAGGCACATTTTAAACACATCAGTGGAAACAGGCAGAGGGGTTAGTGCAGAGCAGAGACATCTGATATAGGCCTCGGGGGCCGTCTGAGGACATGCTTGGGCTCTGAGCTGGTAGAAGCTAGGGCTCAGTGTCTACGTTCTCAAAGTATTTACCCAGTAGTCACACACACACTAGGTCAAACCCAAAAGTAGAAAACAAATGGCTCTTTTAGAGAGCTGAAAATAGCCCAAGATAAATGTGCTGTGATCCCAACTGCCCACAGTTACTGAATTCTTTTCATCTTTCAGTCAGTCGTGAAGACTTTCTACTATAGGTTCAGCCCTTTGGGGGAGCTGCCTCAGTTAACAAGACTCCATCCTGGCAAAGCCTGTTGAGCCTCCAATCAGGGTGGAAAGGAAGACAGAACATCTGTGTAACTTGGTATGTTTGTATGGATTAATGATGTAGACTACTGAGGATGGTTTATAGAACCCAGCATAGAAAACAGTTTGTGGGGGGGCTGGGCGGTAGTGGCGCACGCCTTTAATCCCAGCACTCGGGAGGCAGAGGCAGGCGGATCTTTGTGAGTTCGAGACCAGCCTGGTCTACAAGAGCTAGTTCCAGGACAGGCTCCAAAGCCACAGAGAAACCCTGTCTCGAAAAACCAAAAAAAAAAAAAAAAGAAAACAGTTTGTGGGGTGCCCACCTCCGAATCCCTTATTTATTATATTTCTGGTGCATGGAAATATAGAGACACTACACTGCTGTGTCTAGATGATTTGGGTTATGCAAGAAAAGGAAGAGGGAGTATTTGAAATAACTCATAGGGGAAACTAAAAGTCTTCCTACAGCTAAAACCTCTTCTAGGAAGTGAACCAGCGAGACCAAGTTAACACTATGGCACTTGTGTTAGAGCAGCGACAACTTCTCCCTACAGAAGGCTCCGGCTGTGTCAACGGGCACATAGACACGGACATCCTGGTAGAATTCAAGTTCTCTGAACTGTAGAGCTGTCTTTCAGGGAACTTTTTAGTGTCCAAGAATGTGACATGGGACGAGAAGTAGAGAAATCAGCTTGAAGAGAGGTTTCCATGTGTCAAAAGGATGTCACAGAAAAACTCCTAGGCGATGCTGTAGCTTGCATGGGAGGATGTGTCTTCTGGGCTGGATGCTGGTGGCTGCTGTCCTACCCGCTGAAGTTACTACTACTCTCCCAGCCTCTAAGTAACTGTCCTTTCTCTTTGTAGCCCCTTGCTTCCCCCTTGACATTTCAGGACATTCTCCAGGAGCTGATCCTGCCTCCACTAAACAGCCAACCAGTTCTGCCCTGTTAAGCATTTGGCCGGCATTCCAGTAAATTTCTAGATAGCACAGATGCAAAGATAAAACACAATTTGGAAAAAGCTGTAGTGTGCATGGCCCTAGGCTATTTGTATGGCTTGCCTTTGACTGCAGAGGGGACTTGTTTCGTTTTTGTTTACTTGTTAAAATTTTTTGTTTGTTTGCTTTGGTTTTTCAAGACAGTGTTTCTCTGTGTAACAGCCCCAGCTCTCCTGGAACTCACTCTGTACACCAGGCTGGCTGGCCTCAAACTTACAAAGATCCACCTGCCCTCAGTCTCCAAAGCGCCAGGATTAAAGGTGTAAGCCACCACCACCCAATGGAACTTGTTTTGTTAACTACAGGGCTTGGTCTGTTGTCTATTCTGAAGATGGAAATTTTTTTTTTTTAGGGCAATCCTAAAACATCACCTAAGCATGGTCTCAGGGAGAACAAGCTGGAAGGCCCAAACAGTAAGAGTCAGGCCTACAGTTTAGGGGGAGGTATCAGAAGCTTATCCAGCCATGGCTGTCACCCAGAAAAGAAACAGCACTAATCGTGAAGGTGTGGGTGGCACTAAGACTCTGTTGCTCCTGTGGGGGCACTAGAATGCTTACCTCGCTAGCCACTTTCCAACGCAGCTTTATTTAACTCAAAAGAATCGCTTGGTTAACTGATTCATGGCACACAATGACTTTCAGATCCAACAGAGTAATGTAAGCTCTTAACATAAGGGAAATGGTGTAGGAGGTCCTTCTGCATTTGTATTGCTTTTATGGATTGAATAAAAAAAACTGCTTTGGCCTTTTGATAGGGCAGAAATCAGGTAGGTGAAGTAGACAGGACGAAATGCTGGGAAGAAGACAGTGTGGCAGAGACCACGAATCTCCGGCCTAAGATAGATGTACGTTAGAGTCTTCCCGGTAAGCCACAACCCTGTGGTGATACACAGATTATTAGATATGGGTTAAAGCAAGATGTGAGAGTTAGCCAAGAAGAGGCTAGTTATAATGGGCCAGGCAGTGTTTAAGTAATATAATTTTGGTGTGGTTATTTCGGATATAAGCTAACCGGGCGGCCGGGAGCTGGGTGGGATGAAACAAAGGGCCCCACTCCTCCCTAGTACGGGGCCAGGACAAACAAGGACAGCCCACCGCTCCCTCAAAACTACAGGAAAATGTAAATAGATGCAAATAAAGACGTGATACCCTATTCTGACTCTCTTATCTGTAATAGCTAGGAGAAGATATGAAGCAAACATTCCCATACACCTCCAGTAAGTAGGTCCAAATGCCTGGGGATTTTGAGAGTGTATACTGATTGTCCAACAGTTCCCTGGGGCAGCAAACTTCAAGAACAGAAATTTCTCTTACCACAGTTCTAGAGGCTTCACATCTAAAATTAAGGCTATGACAGGATAGCTCTCTTCAGAGACATAACTCTTCTGCTTGAGTGTGGCCCTCATTTCCTTATTTCTTCAAGTGGTCTTCCCTATGTGCACATGTGTCTAAATGTCCCCCTTAAAAGCATTTGTCATATGGGGTTAGGGCCATATACTGACCTCATTTTAATGTAGTTGCCTCTTTAAAGTCCCTGTCTCAGACTGTACTCATGTTATGAGATCCCAGATATTAGGACTTCAACAGATAGACATACAAAAGGATACTTACTGAATTACTGTATTTGTAAGAAACTCTGTCAGAAGATGGGGTTGTACGCCTTCAATTCCAACACTCAGGAGATAGAGGCAGGAAGAACTCTGTGAGTTCAAGGCCAGCCTGGTCTACAGAGCTAGTTCCAGGACAGTCAGGGCTGTTACTGAGAGAAACTCTGCCTTGACAAAACAAAAAAAACAAAAAAAAAGGAAGAAAAAGAAAAAGAATTCTTCAAATTATAACATACTTTTCTTGCTTATTGTAGCTGTGTAATGTACTTCTGTAAATCAAAACACAAACACCTCCATTTTTGACACTATTCAACCGTCCAGATAGATAAGCATTCCCATCACAATTGTCTTCTTTTTTAATTTCACTTTCCAATAGGAAAGCATTTGTCAGTTTCAAAATTAAAACAGCATGAAAGGTAAACCTTCCAAAGCCTCGGGCTCCTTCCCTGTCTTCAGCACTAACCTCTTTTATTAGCTCCTTGTGTATCTTTCCAGCATTTTCTTATGCAAATAAAAGCAAATGCAAACATACACCCTTATTTCCTCCCTTTCTCGCACAGAAAGGAAGCTGCCATTTTCCCTGCTCAGCACCTTGCATTCTAAAGACTTGAGCGCTTTCTGCAGCTTCTGCATTGCCAGTGTTGTGGGAGCTTCCCCACTCTCTCCCAGAACCAGAGAGCAGACAGCTGTGTGTGTGTGTGGCCCCTCGTTTTAAATCCAGTCTGTGTCCCCCACGAGGTTTTTCTAATCTTCTGCTTTCACAACCAAGGGACAAAGAATGAACTTGCATATGCCATTTCCTCCCGTGCAGGTGTATTGGTAAGATAAATTCCAAGAGGTAGGATTGCTGAGTCAAATTGCCTTTATAGTTTTGATAGACACTCCCAGGTTTCCCTGAGGAGGGAGAGGATCCTGCCATTTTGCAGTCTAGTGGGCAGCAAGGGTTATTAATTCTTCATGATGACTTCCCCACAGTGGGGGCTGTCAAGGGCTGGAAAGTGCTTGCTACACAAGTATGGGTTCCTGAATAATGTGGGACATCCTTCTATATATGTGTTGCTTTTATTGGTTAAGGAATAAGGCTGCTTTGGCCTATGGCAGGGCAGAATATAGCCAGGCTGAAAGAGATATAGAGAGCGTATAGGCAGAGTCAGAAAGAGGCCATGTAGCTGCCAAAGGAGGAAGATGCCAGAACCTTGTTTGGTAAGCCACATGGCAATACACAATCTAATAGAAATGGGTTAATTTGAGTTATAAGAGCTAGATAGAAATACAGGAGTCATTGGCCAAGCAGTGTTGTCATTGATTCAGTTTCTATATGATTATTTGGGTCTGGGCAGCTGGGAAATGAACAATCAGTCTCCGCTTACATCCAAATGTGGATCCCCAGCACCCATATAGAAATTAGCATGGTGGTACATGCTAATAAGTCCAGTGCTGGGAACACAGAGACAAAAGCAAACCTAACAGTCTCCAGGTGCAGGAAGTCTGACCTACACACACACAAGTTGTCAATGGTGGAATATTTGTAGGGACTAGACATCTAGGGGGTTTGAACATTTAGGTCGTTTCCATTTTTACTACAGTGAGCAACATCAAGAAAATGTCCTTCTAGCTAAATTTTGTTCATATCTCAGTAATCTTCTTTATAAAGTTCTCAGTTGATTGTGTTGTTCTGGAAATACATATGTCTTTACAAGTGTTCATTTCTACTAGTGAGAAGTCTCTTGATATGCTGGTCTTTGAGCATGAAGAGGTATGCTCTATCATGTAACTACTGCTGCAGTTCAGGGAGCTACTAAAACTTAGAGAATCGGGTTCATGAGCATTTTAACTCTGATACTTAATGTAATTAAAATGACTT
>JAQHUG010000090.1:5833773-5854997 GCA_028555095.1 Dicrostonyx torquatus | reverse complement strand
TTGGAGCCTGTCCTGGAACTAGCTCTTGTAGACCAGGCTGGTCTCGAACTCACAGAGATCTGCCTGCCTCTGCCTCCCAAGTGCTGGGATGAAAGGCATGCTCCACCACCGCCCGGCGAATGTTCTTTTTTTAATTTATGATACACCTGTGCTTTTAAAAATGTTTTCTGGGCTGGGTGGTGGTGGCAGCGCACACCTTTCATCCCAGCACTCAGGAGGCAGGTGGATCTCAGTGAATTTGAGGCCAGGCTGGTCTACAGAGCTAGCTAGTTCCAGGACAATTACAAATATTACACAGAGAAACCCTCTCTCAGAAAAACAAAGTAAATAAATAAATAAATAAACTTTAAAAAAAATCACTTATTCAGAGATTACTAGTTTAAAAGATTTTAAATGAGATGGCTTTATTAAAATATAAAAAATTATCATATTTTCCCTACTCGCTCACTACCATTAAGCCATATAATGAAATCCATTATAACACTATGACAGTAACGTGACCACATCATGAAACTTCAGATTTCTGTGTTTACCACTCTGAACCAGTTCTTCCAAGACACTTTAGGACTCTTGCTTCCAGGATAGTCTTTCTATCCTAACTAAAGGTCCAAACTCTGATGTACATGTAAAGTGAGCATCTCACTACTTTAAAAAAGACTGAAAATAAAGTAGATTGTTGTGTTTTGTGGTACTGGGATTTGAACTTACGGCTGTAAATAGAGACTGCTCATTCATTTCCCGGCCACCTGACCCGAATAATCATGCAAAAACTATATTAATTACAACACTGTTTGGCCAGTAGCTTAGGCATGTTCCTAGTTAGGTCTTATATCTTAAATGATATAAATTAATTTCTATTAATTCATATATCACCACAACTGGCTTACCATTGCAGGCATGTTACTCCTTTGGCACCTACTCTCTCTATATATGTCTTCCAGCCTGGTTATATTCTGCCCTGACATAGGCCAAAGCGGCTTTATTTATTAACCAATAAGAGCAGCACATATACAGAAGGACATTCCACATCATATGGCCTCAAGCACACTCAGTAAACACTCTATCAATGAGCTCTATCCCCAACCCTGAAAATAAGTTTTAACAATAACCTCACCAAAAAAACTCATAGAGCCAAGTTCATACCCACATTATGCACACAATTTGGTGGGTTTTTAAATATATATTAGTTTTTTTTAAAAAAAGTTAATTTTTGTTTTGTGTTTGCCCACATGTATGTATGTGCATGTGGTGCCCTCAGAGGCCAGAAGAGGGAGTTGGATAGCTGGATTACTTGGAATTAGAATTACAGATGTTTGTGAGTCACCATGTTGGTGCTGGGAATAGAACAGTTAGTTCTCTCTCTCTCTCTCTCTCCATTTTTTGAGACAGGGTTTCTCTGTGTATTCCTGACTGACTTAGAACTCACTTGGTAGACCAGGCTGGCCTGGAACTCAGAAATCTGCCTGCTTCTGGATCCTGAGTGCTGGATTAAAGGCATTTGCCACCACCACCACCACCACATACAGCCAGTGCTCTTAACCTGTGAGCCATCTCTCCAGCCTGACTTGTTTTTTTTAAAATATTTATTTATTATGTATACAATATTCTGTCTGTGTGTATGTCTGCAGGCCAGAAGAGGGCCCCAGACCTCATTACAGATGGTTGTGAGCTACCATGTGGTTGCCGGGAATTGAACTCAGAACCTTTGGAAGAGCAGGCAATGCTCTTAACCACTGATTAACCACTGAGCCATCTCTCCAGCCCTGCCTGACTTGTTTTTTTAATGACACAGGGCACTGTTGTGTTCCTGAGAGCGGTCCTGACTTCCTGAGCTCAAGTGAGCATCCCTCTCCAGAATCTTAAATAGCTAGGATGAGCAGCTTAATTTGGTGGTTTTCCTACTTGAGGTCTGATAAGGCGAAGCCTCCTAACCCCTACGGCAAAGTCTTTTCCAGTGAGTTGTGAAGTCTCTTGCACCAGGATGACAGAGGCCTCCAGATTACTATGAGACACTGGGCTTTTTAAGGTTACTCTAACTGAAAGCCACTTAGTCTTCAGAGCTGATTAAAGGGCTGTCCTTGTTCACCCCACAGAGAGGAACTCTGCTCTTCTGCTCCGCCTTCACTAGAACCTCTATTCTTCAAGCTGAAAGGGGGTGGGAGGGCTGCGACATGGGGAAATATGGAGAGAGACCAAGCGTCTTTGCTAACAACCCAAGCAGCCAGGACAACTTTTTAAAGAGCAATTAAAAAAAAAAATCCTTGTGCATTCTGTGTTTTGTGATGAGTGGAAGACATTTTCCCATAGCACATTTAAAATGAAATCATCCCACCATGGCTCCCGTAAGGCAGCTCCAACACCTCTTAGTTCATTGGGATCTTAATGAGAATCATTCCGAGGTGTTTATTCACATGAGCCAACCAACAAAACCGAAGACAACAATATCTTACAAAATGAACGTTGATTATTCCGAGACAGTACGCACCATTTCAGGAGCCAAAAAACAAAGACGTGTTTCATTATCGGCCGCTGGAAAACGAGGACTATTTAGATGGAGAACTTGCTCCTGCTGCATTATTCATTGTGCGGAAGTGTGCTCTTCCAAGAGCCTGAAGTGATCTCATTGCAAAAGGGTACATCTGGTTGTGAAGAGGGTTTCGTGTCTTCAATGTCAAGGCATGGAAGAATTTCCCTAGTTCCAGCTCTCCTGTCAGCAGCGCTTTGAAAATGCATCTTGGGAAGGAGACTCCAGCTTGTCAGCCGCCGACACCCTGCATTTTGAACGGTTTCAGGAAAGGGCTGTGTGAGAATGGGGGGCAGAGAAGGGGCTGAGCTTGGATTCGTGTCATGGTTGCCAAGAACCCTGTGCTTCAATCTTCCTCTTTTTTATTTTTTTTTCCAATCTAACAAAATTGATTTGTTTTTTCCTTGATGGAAAATGATTACAGTGAAAAAAAAAAAAGAAAAAAGAAAATGATTACAGTGGCTTTCACCGCTAATTTTTATTGAACTTAAATTTCACTGACCTCCTTTTCTCGATGAAGCCTATTTTATTCCCTGGTGGAGTGCGGGACTGGATGTCCGACCCAGTTAGCCTTGCTCGTGGATGCCTCTTCCTCATCCAGTTTATTTCTGTATGTATGGAAGTTTGAAGCAAGAGCCCCAGAGAAGAGTGCAACCTGGGGCTGCTATGTGCAGGTGTGTGTGCTGTGTAGTCCACAGCAGTACAATCATATGCAGGAGCCTTAAGAGTCGAAGCTTTTTTCCCAAGCTTGCCTACACATTTGCACATCAACATGAATAGAGACTTCTGTAAAATGTGCATTTCTTGTCTTGGTTAGCAGGTTAATAGGTCCTTTTGCTTAAAACCAATATTCCACAAAAAAAAAAAAAAGAGCCAGGTGATAGTGGTGCACACCTTTAATTCCAGCACTCATGAGGCAGAGACAGGTGGATCTCTGAGTTTGAGGCCAGCCTGGTCTACATATCAAGTTCCCGGACAGCCAGGACTATACAGAAACCTTGTCTCAACAAACAAAACAACCGCCAGGCGGTGGTAGCGCACGCCTTTAATCTGCACTCGGGAGGCAGAGGCAGGCGGATCTCTGTGAGTTCGAGACCAGCCTGGTCTACAAGAGCTAGTTCCAGGACTGACTCCAAAGCCACAGAGAAACCCTGTCTCGAAAAACAAAAACAAAATACAAAACAAGCAAACAAACAACAACAATAGCAACAAAAAGCGATGAGCCCTGAAGCACATCCTCTTATTTTGGACAATATAACTGACCACAAATGAAGTCAATCATGTATTGGTAAAGCAACATACACAGCCCATGCGTGTGTTCACAGCCCTGACAAACAGAGAAATGAGGTGAAACCTTTGGCTCATATAGTTAGCTGCCACAGAAGTTGCATCTAGAACCCACAGAGCTCCGGCACCAAGGCAGTCAGTGGTGGTATCACCTGGAGGCATCAGCCATGCATCTTCCAAGGGAATGCTATGGTCAGGCATGCTGGTGGCAAATGACCAAGGCCACGTCATTGTGCCTGTACAGTCTGTACCACCAGGATACCTCATCTGCCAGCAAATCCCTCTTTAAAGTCTTGAGCTATATCAGAGGCCAGCACAAACCTGCTTCTCTGTCTCCAACTCCGTAATAAAGCAGTAGTGACTGACACGTAGAAGGTCGTCCCTGAAGTCAAACAAGGCCACGTTTGCTGTCTCATGGGATAGATGACCCTGAGCATATCAGAAATGGCAAAAGCAGGCAAAGGCCAACTATGGGACTGCAGTGTATTTCCCATCAAGATGAAGTTCTGGCTGCAGCCATAGCCTTCAGTTCTCAGAGACAAATAGTCCAAGCCCTGACAGGTGATTTCCCACTTGACCACATCTTGATCTCTGACTTCTCTGCTCTTAGAGGACAGTCTCCAGCTGTCCAAGAAGGACTTGACTGTGTGCTCCTCCAAGTCTGTCTTGGCTGTCTATTCTGTGTGCCCCATGGCTGTGTTCAGACCTAGCCCCAAAACGTAATACCCATACTGTCATAGTGAAACATAGTCCTCACATCTAGGTCATCATAGTTGTAAGCACAAAGTCCTGGCCTGGCTCGAGAACTCTGTTTCCAGCAGGGAGCCTGTCACCAGCTTCTGTTTCTCTAGCCATACCTCTGCACAGGTATGGATCTGGTTGCTAGCTTGATTGGTACCCCTGCCCTGTCCCAGCTTTGCACTCAAGGCCTGTGACTCTATACTAAGAAGTCCATCTTTGGAGTCAAGGGCATCTACCCCAGGACTGGGTCTAATTAGTGATGATATCTCAAAGGCTTCATGGTCCTCCAGTTACTTCATTCTCAAAGTAGGCTTTAAACAAACCTTCCAGTGCAGAGGGCCCTGAATAAATTTGTTCATCCGTAAACCCCAGTCATGACAGCACTTGCCGTCTTGGTCCACCACCTAGAGATGAGGCCACACTGAGCAGAACCTGAAGACTGGGCCACTTGACCAAAGAAACACTGAGCTTTAGGGCAGAACTTGAGGAAGCCCTGCTCCAGAAACACGTCCGGGTTACTGGAGAGATGCCTGCGGCTGCATGTGACACAAATCTGTAAGAATACCCAGTCACGCCTCTGTGAGCCCATGGGAGAGAGCAGCTATACAGACTCGCTGCCAAGCCTCTCTCCAAACCCTCCATGCATTATGGAAATATTTTCTTGGGTGAATGCCCTGCAGCAGATACCTCTCACCTGGGTCTCAACAACCAGGAACACTGGTCTGTCAGGGCTTCCCAGGGGCCTGGTGGCTTCACAGCCACAGCCCGGACCTGTCATAATGCTCAGTAAAGCTCCCCAGCCTATTTAGAAATACGAATTTTCAATGGCAATACTGGACAATGTTGTAAATAGAGGAGAGGAGAGGTGCATGTTGTGTTCCCCAGCCGCCAGCCACTGGCCCGCTCAGCGGCTGGCCGCCTGCACCCGAAATAACATACATGAGAACGGTATTTAATTAAACTCTGCCTGGTCCATTATCACTGGCCTTTTCTTGGCTAGCTCTTACATCTAAACTAACCCATTATATAAGTCTGCATGTCACCACGAGGTGGGTGACTTACCGGACGGTTCTAAGGTACTTCCAACTGCGGCGGGGGCCTCATGGCGACTGGCCCACTTCCTTTCTTCTCCTCCCAGAACTTCCATTCTGTCTACTCCGCCCACCTAAGGGCTAACCTATCTATAAGCCAGGCAGCTCTTTATTCAACCAATAAGAGTAATACAAAATACAGGAGAACACTCCCACATCAGGACAATGCTTTTCACACAGAGTTATATAAACCATTTGCTTTTAACAGAAGAGTGGGGGAGACCCACATGCAATGACCCTAGCTCTTACTTTATTAAAACAATAAACAAAACCAGGAGTGTTGGCACAGGGGCTGTGGTTCCAGCACCAATCTCAGCTACACAGGAGCCCAGGTCAGCCTGGGGCAGCTACATGAGACCCTGTCTCAAAAAAACAAAATAAAGCAAAACATGTAATCCTTTCTCAAACAAACAAAACCCACCATCACCACCACAATCAATAACAACAACAAAAAACCCAAAGGCTGGACATGTGTCTCAGTGAAAGAATTTTCGAGTAATATGTACAAGACCTTGCCCATGTCTAGCCCAAAAAGAAAGGGGGGCGGGTAAAAGAGGGTGGGCAGAACGTGGAGATATATTTGATTTGTTTTATGTGATTGAGGTTTATAAGGTACTAGTAGGAGTCATTCCAGTCCTAAAGTGTGCCTTTTATTCCTGAAATGTTTCTGCACCCCAATAAGCCACTCTGCCAATGCAACAATCCAAATCAGACCTAATCAAACCAAATTAGAAAGAGCCTAGGTTTAATGGATACTACACTTCCTGCTGGCTTTCCAGCCCCCCAGGAAGGAGACAGGAAAAGGAAGACTGGAAAATCACGTGTTTGTTTTCAGGGGAGTGGGGGGAGTTTTAAATACCCTGTGGGAGTGGTCTTGAGCATCTCTGGGGAGGGGTTGTCATTTGGCAGAGGAGGAGTCTGGACGGAGGCAACTCCAGGGGAGGGGGCTGGGGATGGAGGCTCCACCCAAACATTCCAGATTCTTTGGATGTGTGGATGCCAGGGACTGGGATGAAGCTTCCATGCAAACAACTCTCATGGTGCTGGTATTTCCGAGTGTGACTGTGGACCTTCAGTATGTAATTTACGTCAGCATATGGAGGAGCTCAGATTGCTTCGCCTCAACCAAATGTGCGGTTACGCATACTGTACAGCTTCTACCTGAGCAGAAGGGCCGTCAGAGCTAATTTTAACACAATTTCTTATAATTATTTCAAAAAATGTGTTATTAATGCCGGGCGGTGGTGGCGCACGCCTTTAATCCCAGCACTCGGGAGGCAGAGGCAGGCGGATCTCTGTGAGTTCGAGACCAGCCTGGTCTACAAGAGCTAGTTCCAGCGCAGGCTCCAAAGCCACAGAGAAACCCTGTCTCGAAAAACCAAAAACAAAACAAAACAAAAAATGTGTTATTAACTAAGGGAAATCAGCAGGATTTTATCATTTAACAGATTCCATACCAGGAAACTAACAAGTATGTATGTTAATGTTTACTGATCCTTTGGGCTCTAATTCCAAATCTCTCTATAACGGCATAGAAACACAAGCCTGTGACAACACTCGCAGGGTAGAAGCAGACTGATCACTTAAGGCAAGTTGGAGGCTAATATATAAAACTTTCTCTCTCTAAAGAAGTCAAAAGAACAGTGGGCAAGTAGTTAGACTTTGGGACTAGGAAGGTTAAAAGTGGGTACAGTTTTTGAAGACAGAACCATTCAGTTCCCAGCACCCACGCCAGGCAGCTCACGATGGCTTGTAACTCCAATTCCAGCTGACCCAATGCCTCTGGCCTCAGTGGGTACCTGCATTTATGTGCCCAGACTTGGACACGCATACATGAAATTTAAGATCTAGGAATTCAAAGCTGGTAAAATGACCTACATCTTAAGCTCTCAACCATTTGTCCATGTACTTTAAAATTCAATGTCATAGATTAAGTTCCCTTGTCACCAAGAGCTTGCGAAAAATCTAAGTCTTTGGCTTTCCATCTATGTGAAAATAATAATTATTTGTTCATCCGTTCAGAGAAAAATTCCTCCGTGGTGGAATGAGACTGTGGAATGCTGAATCTGATTTACCCTGCTTGTGGGCTTCCGGAAACCTTACCACCACTGTGCACGGGAATCTTTAGACACCCGCAGTACGCAGCGTTTCCCATATGACGTAATGGAAATTCAGAAATCTGACAAGATACTGAGGGACATGGTTGGCCTTGCTGTGCAAGCCCCTGCTCGTGCCCAGGTAAAACGACTGTTATATGGGTCAATAACAAGATGGAACTCTAAAGGGACTGTGGGGCCAAGAGTTTTAATTATCAGTGGGGAGGAGAAAGAGGATTTAAAAACTCTGTTTCCCTTTGTTGCTGCTGCTGCTGCGCCTGTATACCTTTAGGTGAGAAGTGTAAAGCACTCTGAGTCCAAAGCCAGCCTGGTCTACAAAGTGAGTTCCAGGACAGTCAGGGCAACACAAAGAAACCCTGTCTCGAAAAACAAGACAAAACCCGCAAAAGAAAACAAAATTAAAAAAAAGAAAGTCTGTTCCTTGGAATTGATCTAGTCCCACCTCACCCCTAGAACACCGGCTGGTGTGGAGTCGCAGCCCAGACTCTAGAAAGAGACTCTTCTGTTCATGAGAGTGCAGCCCCTTGAGCTAGTTATCTCTTAACATCCCTCCATTGAGAACCAAATCTCCACGTGAGTTTTGGAGGGGATAAATCATACCCGAACCACATGAATTAATGGAAATGTCATGTAAAATTTTCCGATTAATGTCACACATTGGAAACGTGATCAAGTTTCTTTCCTTTGTCAGGTTTCAGAGTACAGTGGGCGCTCTTGTCAGTGATGAATTAAGACACTCACTTAACACTTGCGTCAGGGTGCCTTGCAGCAGCTCGCTGAGGAGCTTATGCCGAGCCCTCTACCTTCGTTCAGTGTGGCCAGCTGAGTTAACACAGTGGGCAGCAGGGATTTTCCTGAAAAAGATCCCTCTGCTCTCCATGGCTGGCACTAGCTCAAGTGTGCACAGAAGTGACTGTGAACCTCCTAAATATATCCCACTGAATTCAAACGGAATGTATCCTCAGTTTAACTTCCCCATAAGCTCAGCTCCCAAGTCGCCTTGCTGCTCCAGTGGTAGCAGAGAAGCTTCCATGAAAAGGGACAGCTTTATTGACAGCAGCTAAAATGCCTTCATTGTGTGAATTTGACAGGAATATATGACCTATGAATCTATTGCCAGAATCTTTCCCTCACTAAGCAGAGGTTTTTTTTTTTTTTCTTAATGGGGTCTCATGCTGTAGACTTGGCAAACCTGGAACTCTCTCTATATATACCAAGCTGGCCTCTAACTTGTAGCAATCCCCCTGCCTCTGTGCTGGAAGGCTGTTGTACAGTTGTACACCAGGGCATCTGTCTTAATGGAGGCTTCTGACATCTCTCTCTTTCCCATTTGTAGCTGGCACACATTTTTTGCACTTTGTCGTTTTCTTCCTGCTTGGAATTCCTGTGTTAGACTAAAGATGAGACACCCGTCTTATGACCACAAAATGACAGTATGAGGGCAAATGTCATCTGCTCAGACAGAGGCCCAGGAAGCTTCTGGCCTTATGTCACTGTTTGTTTACCTTCCAACTTCTTGGGATGTGGAAAAAAAATTGGCACATCTTCTGTCATTGCTAATGAGTGCCACCACCAATTGAAACATCCCTCATGACAGAGATTTTTGGATTAAGGATTTAGGGACAGAAATTCTTTAGCTACCCTCCATGGGACTTCTAACATTTAAAAACCAAACTGGTCTACGAATAAATAAGCACAAGGCATTGATTGCTTCCAGATGTCAATCTCACTGACATTTTTTCAGTTAAGAAATGTTTTAAAATCTTAAAATTATACCTCTAATATTTGAGTTAACTTTAAATTTGATTTAAATTGCATTGCAACTATACGATTGTATAGTGATGGGAATGTAGCTCAGATTGAGCATTTGTCTAGGGTACACAAAGTCCCAGGTTCAATTCTAAATACTGAAGTCTGGTTATATGAAAGTTTCACTTAGCATGTAATACTGAATGACTTAAGATTTTGTTTTGCTTTGTTGTTGTTTTTTGGTCTTGGTTTTGAGGGTTTTTTGGTGTTTTGTTTTGTTTTATGGTTTTTCGATACAGGATTTCTCTGTGTAGCTTTAGAGCCTATCCTGGAACTCACTCTGTAGACCAGGCTAGTCTCAAACTCACAGAGATCCACTTGCCTCTGCCTCCTAAGTGCTGGGATTAAAGGCATACACCACCATCACCTGGTGACTTAAGATCATTTTTATAATAGCTTTTTATTTAATATATGTTCATTTTCTCTCTTGTAAACTGGGATTAATTATTTTTAAAACATTTTAATAATTTATTTATTCTTATTTTATGTGCATTGGTGTTTTGCTTCCATGGACGCCTGTATGAAGGTGTCCGATCTCCTGGAACTGGAATTACAGACAGTAGTGATCTGCCATGTGGGTGCTGGGAATTGAACTCGGGTCCTCTGGAAGAGCAACCAGTGCTCTTAACTGACAAGCCATCTCACCAGGCCCCCTAGAATTAATTATTAAACACAAATGACATAGATGAGTTTGTTTTACTTTCTTCATATGTCATGAATAATCTCTTATATTTTGCTCCAATAAGGTATATAGGTTGGGCCTCAATATACATATGAAGATCTTTTTTTGTTTTGTTTTGTTTTTTGAGATAGGGTTTTTCTGTAGCTTTGGAGCCTTACCTGGAACTAGCTCTTGTAGATCAAGCTGGCCTTGAACTCACAGAGATCTGCCTGCCTCTGCCTCTCAAGTGCTGGGGTTAAAGGCGTGCGCCACCACCGCCCAGCCCATATTAAGAGCTTATAAAACAAGATCTCATGTCTGTATGATCACTGCTTATGCCACAGGACCTCGGGCTCCTCGGGGTGATGCTTCAGGACTTCCCACGATTTTACAGATAGCTCACAAGGCAGCTTCCTTATGTCGGTCACACGGATAAATGAGCTTCATCTGGCTTTTCGTTACTGTAGGATGCTCCTTAAAATTGAATGCTATTAAATTTTTTATGTATTTAGTGTGTGCATATGTACTTACATGTATTTTCGTGTTCCACAACACATATGTGGTAGTCAAGACAATCTGCAAGGGTTGGTTCTCTCCTTCTTCTACCATTCGGGTTCTCAGGATTGAGCTCAGTTGTCAGCTTGGTGGCAAGCATCTTTACCTGCTGAGCCATCTCCCAGGCCTTCCGTTATTTTTGTTTTCTATTTCAGGTTAGGCTTTTGGGTCCCTGTTTCTCAGTCCTGTCTTGACTTATGATCCAGTCTAGTATTCACAGTGTCATCCATTCTCCCGTTCCTCAACATGTAGTGTCCTTTGATTGTAGAATATATGAGTTCCTCTTAAATAAGTCAATCTCTCACCAGACATGGTGGCACACACCTGTAATTCCTGCTCCTGAGAGCTGCAAGCAGGAGAATCATTGCAAGTTGGAGATGAGCTTGGTCCACATAGCAAGGTCGGACGGGCCTGAGCTATACAGTGAGACCCTGTCTAAACCAACAAACAAAACAAGACCAAAACCAAAGCTGGAGAGATGGTTCAGTGGTTAAGGCGACCTCTACTCTAGCAGAAGACCCAGGTTTGAATCCCAGCATCCACATGGTGGCTCATGGCCATCTGTTACTCCAGTTCCAGGGGACTCTGACGCCCTCTTTTGATCTCCGAGGGAACCACACATGCACATACATGCATTTTGGCAAACACTCACACAGTAAAATAAACAAAACAAAAAATTTCACCTATAGTAAATTACCTTCTCATACATTCATTCTTCATCCATTCAGAAATATTTATCGTGTACCTCTACCTGGCAGGTACAATTCCAAGCACTGAAGATGCAAAGTTCAAATAAAGGAATGGCTTTTTTGCTTATATAGAGGTGTCATTATGGCAGAAACAGACAAAAACGATGCTGTTTTTTAAAGTGGGAAGAGGTCTAGAGACTGGCAGAGAGCTAATCTAAAATTCATAATTGGAATAACTCAAAGCCAGCACCTCAAAACACTTGAATGGAGTAGTCTTAGGTGCCCTTTCCCTAAAATTCTCGGACCTCAACTCATGGTACTAAAATCACACACACACACACACACACACACACACACACACACACACACACCAGAAACAGAGTCTCGTTTGTAGACTATAGTCCCGGCTCCACTGGACTAGGCACAGAGATCTGCTGATCCTTGCCTCCCAAGTGCTGGGATTAAAGTCATATATGACAACACTCAGCCTAATACAATGCTGTTAAAAACTGAAATTGCTCATAAATGGCTTAGAGCCAGGGGTATGTATACAAGACGTGTGAAAACAGCGCAGGTTTTTAATGGCACAGGTTCAGAGAGTGTTGAATTTGGAAGGAAGATAGTTTAGAAAGATTACCTAGAATCCCCTGGGTTATCAGATCTGACAATTAAGGAGTGGCACATTAGATGTGTGAGCATCCCTAAGGTGGCACAGACGAAGGCAGTCGAGAGGTGTGGTGTAAGAGTACAAAGGGGACACTAGCAATGGGTGGACTGAGAGAGGACGCAGGTGATGAGCTTGTTTTCAATTTCTATTAGAATTAACCTTTCCTGGACCAACTCAACACAGGGATACTTCGATTTAACAACTCCATCCTTTCATTATTCATATTTCATCGATTGTTTAATAGAGTGGCAGCTTCAATGAAAGGTGATGATAAAGTAATTGACCCTTTAAGTCCTGTAACTTAACCATGGCAGGTTATCCCTGCGCACATTTCTTTGCAGTTTCTTCAAAGTGACTTTTCTTTTCGTGCTGGGCTTCTCTTAGCCCATGGGAAATCAAAGTTAAAGTCTGATTCCTAATGAGGTCACTGTAGGCATTTTGGTCAGGACAGTCTTGTGCTATGCGGGGCTATCTTATACATCCTAGGATGCTTGCAGCATCTCTGGTTCCTGCACAGTAACAGGTGTGCTGTACGGGGCTATCCTACATACACTAGGATGCTTGCAGCATCTCTGGTCCCTGCACTCTAACAGGGGTGCTGTACGGGGCTATCCTACACACACTAGGATGCTTGCAGCATCTCTGGTTCCTGAACAGTAACAGGGATTCTCCTGCATCATCATGACAACCTGAAATTTCCTGAAACACGCTTTCCAGGAAAGGGGACCAAGCACTCCCATTGTCTAAAATCATGGGTAACGGGAGAGACAAATGTCTTCCACCTCCTTTCCATGTGACATGATGTGCCAGGCAGGGCATTTGTTTGCAGTGCTCTGAGAGCGTAGAAGGTCCCTCCTTGAATCCGATGGCTCCCGCAGGTATTTGAGTGAGAGTTTCAGATAGAAATATCCCAACAATGTCATTCCTGCTGAGAACATCTGAGAAGTTTCTCCTCTGAGTTTACTTTTAAGAATTGAGTCATGCTCCTTTGAATTTGTTCAACGGTGAGAACATTCTTCCTTTGGGACAATCCCCGAGTCACTTGTAGCCACGCCTCGTGCATAAGATGAGTGAACGAGCTGGATATTATTTTTAGCTCAAAGCAGTTTTACAGAACACAAACTTGGGGACTGACACCTAGCAGTTTTGCGACTGTGGAAAGTGCTTGGCTAAGGCTTTAGTAAGAACTATCAGTTAATTATTTCTCATATTCTTCCTATCCCAAAGTTGTTAGTATTTTGTTAGGTACTATGGATTTAGAAATAAAACATGGTTCCTGCCTTTAAGCAGTCTATTATCTGTTGAGGGAGCTAAACAAGGAAACCAACTACGGTAGCAAAACCTTTAAGTGCAAGCTAAAAGAATAATATGATTCTGTTGTAGGTACATGAAGGAAGGACACCAGCCCAGTCTAATAGGGAACCAGGGAAGCTTGCTCCAAGTTTTGAATATACAGTTTTAATGGACTTTGGGAAGAAATGAACAATATTCTAGGCAGAAGCAGAGACAAACACAGAGATAGAAAGGCTTGTGAACGTGATATACTTTATAAGTTTTAGGTTGTTTGATGTCTGGAGCAGTATCTATTGGGGGAAGCAGGAAATGACACCGGCAAGCAGGCAGGGTCACTCGTCACAGCACTTGCTTGTGAATCTGGAGATGGAACATGGATGGGAATGATGAATTTAAAGAGTAGACATGATGCTTGCATTTTTAAATAATTCTAGAATCCGAATGCTAAGTGACCAAGAGGAAGATGAGAGCAGAGACCACAATTAAGAAGCTAGGAAAAAGAGAAACCCTGTCTCGAAAAACCAAAAAAAAAAAAAAGAAGCTAGGAAAGATGGAGAAATGGCAAGGTTCTAAAAGGTAGGAGTGGAGATTAAATGGATGACTGGAGACTTTAAAAAATTGTAACAACTACAGCATAGCTATGAATCAGGAAAATAAATCCATTCTCCTCGGGACCCGCATAGAGAATTTGAGAACCAGCATTAATGCACACATTCTACACATGTAAAGATCATATTTTAACTTAGTAGAAACTGTCTGGAATGTTTACTAAAAAAAGCCATTTAGACGCATGTGTTTGTTTTCTATCTAACAAACACCAACAATCTTGCGAGCTGGGTTACTTAAGTATACTTGTAGGTCAGAAATCTGCCCTGAGTGTCTAACCAGGGAGTCAGCAGTTCCTTCCTTATTGGATCTTCCAGATAGGCATGGTTTCCATGACTTTTCTAGTTTCTAAAAGCTACCGTCATCCCTTGGGCCTTGGCCCCTCTTCCAGCTTCAGCACTGATAGCATTGCTTTGGGCCAATCATTCTGTTGTCACATTTCTCTGTGACCAAGGCCAGCAAAGGAGCTCCACTTCTATGGACTCTTAATTAGATTGCCCCTCCCCAGGCAATTCTTAACAATCTCCTCAACCTAAATATAGCTTTAACCGCATCTTGAAAAAAATCCCTCATGTCGAGGGAGGTAGCGAATCCATAGGCCTGGGGTCTGAGGCACGGGTGTCTTAGTAGACCGGTTAGCTGCTTACGAACAGGTTAAAACAAACAAGCACATCAGCTTAGAGCCCGTCCTCACGTTAGAAAGAATAAATTGATGATGATTCAAGTTTCTTAGCATAGATGTTAACAAAACTATCAAGACAAGAGAAATACTGAAACCTTTGCATAATACCCATAATAAACTATCCTTAGCATATAAAAGAATCTATAAATCAATGAGACAAAAAAAAACTAGTTAGAAAAATGGGCAAAATATAAAACAAATGATTTAGAGAAGAGATAAATGTAATCAATAAGCAGAAGGGGAATTAAATTTCAGCTCTCATGGAATATAATTAAGAATTCATACAGATACAGTAGGTCTTTAAATAAAAACAGGAGGTTCGTGAAATATCTTCAGAATAATAGTTTCTTTGGGCATGAGGTAGAGAGGAACTTTAATTGGAAGCATTAATATTATTGATAAATATTTTTGTTTCCCAAATGGAGCAATAAACTCAGAGATGTCCATATGAATTTGAAACGGCATTAATATATGTTGTAGTTAGTTTGTCAAGGTGACATACTCTAGAGTCACCTGGAAAGAGAGCCGCAGTGAGAGTTGTCTATGTCAGGTTGGACTGTGGGCGTGTCTGTGTGTGGTGCCTTATCTTGATTATAGTGATAGAGTCAGGAAGACCTGCCCACTGTGGGCAGCACCATTCCTGCGTAGAGGATCCTGGACTGTATAACAGTGGTAAAAGTGAATTCTGCACGATTTGTTGCTCTCTGTGATTGACTGTGGAAGTAATCAGCCCCCTCTGCCTTGCCTCCCCTACCACGGTCTCATAATCTGTTAGTCTATTATAACCACCTACAACCTTGAACTTCAAATAGTGAACTGTTGCTAAGGCAAACCTTTCTTCCTTAAGTTGCCTTTGTCAGGGTATTTTATCACAGCAACAGGCTGGCGTGTACTCACAGAGATCAGCCTGCCTCTGCCTCCCAAGTATTGGGATTAAAGGCGTGTGCCACCACCGCCTGACCTCATTTATTTTTCTTTGTGTATTCCAAGTTCGATGTTTCTAAATGGAAAAACAGATTTTAAAACTTAGTTTGAAATACTGACTAGAAATAATTTAAGCAGACAGAAAAGTTGCAGAAGGATAAAAAGAAATCTCGTATATTTAACTGTGTAATCATATTCTTTGTGTGTGGTGGGGGAAATCCATTCTTGATTCCTGTGTTGCGCCCAGGTGTTATATTTTTCTATTCTCCTTTCCTTTCAGGGGCCAACTGTAAGCCCGGGTCTCTGGCCTCCGTCTTTGGAGGCCCCATCCCTGTGCCTGCCAAGCCTTGACCCCTCCCTGGAGGAGGGTCAAGATGAGCCCGCCAAAATCTTGACCACTCCCCAGGATATTTAAACTGCTTCCCTGGAAAGTTTCTGTATGGTCTCTTTCCTCTCTCCCTGGTGGTGGTCCCATTAGCGGCCTCCTGATTCCCCCTCGGGGCCACCCGAGAGCACAAGAATCCTGGATATTTTTTAATTTGGCTTGTTGTGATGTGGCTTGATTGGGATTTTTGTGTTGGCAGAGAGCTCGTGTTAGGACAAATTCCTAACGCCGACATTAAGTCTGTTGAGACTAAAGGGTGTTTTCTCCAAGAGCCCAGTGTTATGCTTTTACTGTAGGTTCCCCAGCAGGGAGGGGTCAGTGGGTCCCCAAAACATCCAGCAGGTCCCAAAACAGCCAGTCCCAGCCTATCCCGGGCAGGGCGGGTGCCCGAGACCACGCTGGCATGTCTCCATGTGGCCCTGAGAACAGCCAGTCCCAGGCAGAGATGGTTGCCAGTCCCCGAGCCCCAGGCAGGGACGGCAGGCGGCGGGCCCTGAGACAGACAGGTACCCAGGTAGAGTAAAGTTGAACATTTATTAGGGTTATGGAGGGAAAGGGAGAAGGGAAGAAGAGGAGAAAGAGAGAAAAAAGAGAGAAGAGAAAGAAGAGAGAAGGAGGGGGGAGAGAGAGGAGAGTGAGCAGCTGCCTCTCAGAGAGAGAGAGAGAGAGAGAGAGAACAGGAAGAGAGTGTCTGAGGCTGCAGGCAGGAAGGGAGTGGGAGTGGCTTGTCTCTTAAAGAGACAGAAATCATTACACTCAGCTCATGTGAAAAGCCAGGAATAAGCCTCATTGGACTCAGAGGTTGAGCTTTCAAAGTTTTAAGGCGGGGAGGGAGCCTGAATCGATCTGTATGACGAAGGGAGGAGAGCCAGCTAGTGGACATGAAGGGCCTAGAGGAGATGTCCCAGAACGGTGATGATGCCACCATGATCGAGGAACAAGGACACTACCACACAACAGTATCCAAGGCCTCGTTTGGGTTTTCTTTATTTTAGGGTTCACGGATGCCACCCATAGCTTAAGGGACATTTTTTCTGCATTGCTTAATTAAGTGTACAAGTGGATTCACACCAATCAAAGTCAAGACACAAATCAATGCTACCTTCACTTTCGAGTCTGATCATTTCTGGATCTTGGTGGCAAGGTTTTACATTGCAAGCTTTGAAGCTTTATTTCAAGATTATGAAAGCAGTACCATATTTTGCTGCAGACGTTAATTCTTCCAGTTTCTGTGAAAACAACAGAACCAGTGGCAAGCCCAAACAGAAAGGCCCTTATGTATGAGGTTTCCTACAGATGGAGCTTACCCTAACTTTGACTCCTCAGGCATTGCTATCAGAACTAATCGTGATTGTAAGGCCTGAACCTTGATCTTGTAGGCATTTTCATTAAGCTTACAGCTTTCTGTCTCATGAATTTATCCAACTTTGAACATCATGTTAGAGCCAAAATTGCTCCCTCCCACCAGTGTTTCCATGCCCACACACTCCCTCTAACGTGGCAGGTGACTCATCTGCAGAATCTACTAAAAATTTAGTTTCAAACCTTTATTCAAATAATTGTCCTTTCTTTTTTCTTTTTATGTGTCTGTAGGTTCATGTGCGTGTGTGCGTGTATGTGTACGTGTGTGCACAGGTATGTAGAGGCCATAAGACAACCTCATGTATTATTCCTCAGGAATCCCCCAGTTTGGTTTTTCCTCTTTTTTATTTATTTATTTTTAATTTTTATTTATTTGTTTGTTTGTTTTTGTTTGCTTTGTTTTGAGGCAAGATCTTCATTGGCCAAGGGCCCTCCCACTTGATTAGGCTGGCTAATCACAGGACCCAGTCTCCATCCCCACCCCCTGCACAGGGATTCACCTGTCTACACTTCCCCAGTGTTGGGGTTATAAGCATTTGCCACATGATTTTTTTAGATGGCACCCCATATCCAAGAAGAAATGTTGCATGGACAGAGAGAGGGGTTGACCTCTCATCATCTCAGGACGTGAGTTTCTAGGACAAAAACTATGTCTTCTGACCCTGGCACCCAGAGGGCAAATGTGTTCTGTTCCTCTGTAGTGTCTCCCCTGAGTATCCCTTACTGGTGAATAACAGAACTGGTGTTGAGAGTTTGTCTGTTCCTCTTTCTCATCTTCCTTTCTTTATCAAATAATGTAAAGGTGTTACATGCTTACACGTTAGACCCGCAGCACTGAAGATCCTATCTGCTTAGACAGGTGTGGGGGGGGGTTCTGGCGGCAGAGTGAATCCATAGCTTGCCCATCATGTTTTGCCTCTTAACCAAGATTCCAACTCATGCTTGTCTGATTCTCTCAGCTACTAGATTATGAGAAATTAGCTCTTTGAAATAAGAAAGAGAAGAAAAGTCTCTTCATACATACTCATTTTGTTTGGGAATAAAATGGTGCCTCCCGATTTAGAATTGGAGAAAAGGATGCTCTGTTGTAAGAAGCAAGGTTGTTAAGGAAGAAGTTGGTCACACCACCCCACCTGTGCTGGCCATCATGGTTTTCCTACCCAGTTGGTAACTGCTGGTCCAAATCTCTTTATGTGGATCCTTTCACATGTAACAACAAATATTAGAGGGGCTCGAGAGATGGCTCAGCGGTTAAGAGCACTGGCTGCTCTTCCAGAGGACCCGGATTCAAGTCCCAGCACCCACACGGCAGCTCACAACTGTCTGTAGCTCCAGTTCCAGGGGATTCAACACCCTTACAAAGACATACACGCAGGCAAAACACCAATGTGCATAAAATAAAAATGAATAAATTATTAAAAAATATTAGAATAGTCTTCAAATCTGTCTGATGAGAGGCCTATAAAAAGCAATAATAAAGTAGGTGCGTTCTATCTCAAAACTCTGAAAAGATCCATTCAAGCACTCTCCTGAAAAGGCATTGACTTACCCAAAGTAATAAAGAAGCAGATATACAATTTAATAGTCAACAGTATAAAAGGCCATAAAACTTAAAAGGTAAGACTGGGGCTGGAGAGATGGCTCAGAGGTTAAGAGCATTGCCTGCTCTTCCAAAGGTCCTGAGTTCAATTCCCAGCAACCACATGGTGGCTCACAACCATCTGTAATGGGGTCTGGTGCCCTCTTCTGGCCTGCAGGCATACACACAGACAGAATGTTGTATACATAATAAATAAATAAATATTTAAAAAAGAAAAGGTAAGACTGTATTGATAATGCTGAATTAAACTGATAACCCAAGCCAGGCAAGTGACACAAAGCCTAAACTCACACTTAGGACTCTTCTGTTTAATAAGTCTAGAAACGTTTAACACGACGCAGAAAGCAGTATATGTTCCAGCAGCTTTGTTTGGCTGCATTTAGGCAAACAAGAGCTCAAGACTCCCTTGGCATCTTCCTCACTATTCCGCCGCCGGTTCCGCCTCCTGTTGAACCCGAGTTGCTCCTGATGCTGTTTGTGGACATGTCTTCTGCCAAGGTTTTCACTTCCTGCTGAGGCAGTGAGAGGAAAGAGAGCCAGGCTGAACAAGAGGAGCTAACATGACACTATGTCAGCTCCTACCCTGTCGTCACTGAGAGGCCATGGCATCCATCCAGACCCGGAAAGGCATACCTGCAGAAATGGAAGGGAAAAGGCAGGTGCAGAGCAGCCGAGAGCATGAACTTTGACCTTTAGCGGATTTGGGTTTCATTTCCAGCGGACTTTGGACAAGTTCACTAATCCTGCTTAGCTTTGAATCTCTTCAGTAGTAAGTGAAGAACACAGTGGTACCATCTTCTAGATCTTATTGTGTCACATTCGATAATATGTGCAAACACGCCACAGACAGAGAACACTCAGAAAGTTAGCTAAAAATAAATCATTCATGCTATCAATATGAAAATGTTTGTTTAAAAAACACAATGTAGCTTTAGTAGCAAATGCTTCCACATTGCTTTATTATTATTCAGTAATAACCTTGAACCTAAAATGGCTGTATTGATGTAAAGGCTGTGTCAAGCTGGTCGGCACATTAGCTCCAGCAGACCTTCCTGACTTAGTCCCCCAACCCAAAGTAGGTGAGCTGGGATAGCAAGCCCATGCTGCCGCGTCCAGCTTTACGTGCGTACTGGGGATCTGAACTCTCATCCGTAAGCTTTCTTTATCCACCAAGCCTCTCACAGGCACTGGGGAGGTGTCCTGTCGCTGAGTTAGTCATGCTAGCAAAATCCTACTTTTTGTTATGTTTGGTTTTGTGGCAGGCTCTCACTCCTTTGCCCATGCTGGTCGCACAACTGGTAGGTTCAAGAGATCCCTCTGCCTCAGTCTCCAAAGCAGTTGAGACTAAAATGATGTCCTATTACGCAGGGTATGAGATTTACTTTCCCGGTAATTTAGGAGGTTGAGATAAGAGGATTGCCCTGAGATTAGCCTGATCTACAAAGCCAGCTGAAGCCTTTAAGGACTCTATATAGGCAGACCGTTTCAAAAACACAACAGAAGAACTGCAAAGATGTAACTTTGTAGCTATGGAAAGCAAAGGATTGTTCAGAATCAAAAACAGCTCCTAAGATTCTGATACAAGCCGAGACTAAATTGGGGACCCACATGCAGAGTTGGGGGATGAAACACAGTGTTGGGTCTCAGCTATTGCTGTGGTCAGAGGGATCAAGAGAAGCTGAATGAGGAGCAGGTGGATATCTGACGTTGGATTCTGTATAGAGGTCTGGGCTAGAGACAGACATTTTAAACTAATTGCTATAGAAGTATGTTCAAACCTAAGTAGTTCTCAGTGTCGGTTCCACTTATTTGGTTGTTTGGTGTGTGTGTGTGTGTGTGTGTGTGTGTGTGTGACACTAAGGATTAAATCCAGGGCATCACACGCACTAGGTCGGTGTTGTTCCACTGAACTGTATCCTGAGCCCTCTTTTTACTTTGACTTAGACTTTACAAGGTCTCAGTAAGTTGCCAACCTGGCTTCGAATTCATTTCGCAGCCCAGGCAGGCTTTGAACTTACGATTCTCCTTTCCTGACCTCTGGAGGAGTGGGGTTCCCACCCAGGGGTCACTAGTCACTAGACCCAGCGTTGGTAGGCCATTTTTCAGAACTTCTCAGGAGAGTCTAATGTGCAGCGGAGGTTAAAAAAATAAGATGCAAGGGAGTGAAATAGTGTCACTATTTAGAGACTGGGGAGGGGGGTGTTGTGAGAGCCAATGTTACATTGTTTTTT
>JAQHUG010000090.1:5793796-5806367 GCA_028555095.1 Dicrostonyx torquatus | reverse complement strand
TTTTGGTTTTTCGAGACAGGGTTTCTCTGTGGCTTTGGAGCCTGCACTGGAACTAGCTCTTGTAGGCTGGTCTCAAACTCGCAAAGATCCGCCTGCCTCTGCCTCCCGAGTGCTGGGATTAAAGGCCACCACTGCCCGGCCTCCAGGCAAGCTTTATGTTAGATTACAAACAAAATATCTTATCCACCTTTTATTTACTATAACATAGTATGGAAATTCTGTCATTACCCTTTGGTAGCTTTTGAAGGCAGGAGTTTAGATGATGCCTAGCATTCCATTTTTAAATGAAGCTTGTTTTTCTGATTAGTTCCTTATTACTGGAAGAGGCTTCTTTAGAAGCTGGTGAATGTTACCTTTATCACAAGCTACAATAAGGCAAGAACGGAATATGTAATTGTCCTTCTCGGGCAATAGTCACAAGCAAAATATCACTGACATAACATGCTTATGTACGTGCTGTGTTCTGCTAGTCACCATGAAACCTAAGACCCCGTTCAGTTGGCATAAAGGTCAATGATGATTCTGGATAATGTAGTCCAGTCTAGCTTGGTACTTAAAGCAATCCTCCTGTCTCAAACTTTCAAGTCCTGGGATTAAAGATGTGAGCCACCTTGCCTGTCTGTGGCTTTTTTTCCCATATATATATAATATATATAATATATATAATATATATGTATATATATATATTAACATTTTATGAAGATCTGAACTCTGAACCATAGTCCTGGAATTAGTAGGAGTCACCCAGTGAGTCTAACCTCGTTGTTATAGATGGGAAAGTTGAAATAAGTATTTTTTTTAACTTGCTGACATTAATGTCAGGTCTGTTAACTTCCTTCCTGTCCTATCTTTATGATACAATCTGCAGAGTGCTTGCCTAGCATGTCTGAAGCACTAGGCTTGATCCCCATACAAAGACCAAAGAACCAGAAAGAGGGCACTTTCCATGTCATAGGAGGCCATATGCATGTAATCAAGAAGATGGAAGGCGTATGTCCACATACATGAATGTTCATGGAAGTATTACAGCGAAAACGGGAAATGCAAATGCCCATCAACAGTCGAAGGGACGGAGTGGGATAGATTCATACAAGAAAATGCAACCCTGTGGCTATTGAAATAATTATGTTGAGAGAAACCAGACAGGAAAACACTGCATCTAAAATTCAAGAAAATTCAAATTACTTCAGAGCACAGAAAGTAGATCCATGGTTCCAAGGGGGATGGGGGTGGAGCAGGGAGGAACCTCCAAAGGGCAGGTAGGAGAGAGGTGGGAGGGCAATAGATATTCACCACCGATTGTACAGGGGGCTTCAGAGCTGTTTGCACGCTACAGTGTGAGCCAAGGACGTGCCGTTTGCAGGGAGTCCACTCGACTTCAATAAAGTTGTCCAGCTCTTAGGTTTCAAGAGCAGAATGTGACGAAAAATAGCAGAATCTGAAGCACAGGAACAGTCCAATGACTTCTGGAGATAACTGACAAGCCAGGCTCTATTCTAGGATGATAGTTTATCTGAAGAGAACATTACTATGAGAAATGCAAAGTCATAAAAATAAAAAATAGAAATGACATTTTTGTCCCCCGGTAATCATGTCATTTCCTTATGCCCGCACAGTTGCTCTATAGCGCAATCTTTTTTGTGTTCTATTCAGTCTGGTTGTTTAAAGAGAGCAATAACCTTGCTGTATTTTTCCTGGACTACTAGACTGTTCTTTTATGAACAAGATGGCCAATCGCTGGTGTATGTACGTGGGTGTGTAGAAAGCTACGCTCTATCTATAAATTTTAGCAACTGCTCTAATTTGTTCTGTGAATTTGTCGTCAATACTCAGCGGCGGCAGTAGAAACTGGCTGGAAATTTCTAGAAACCATACCTTCTTCAAGATGAACACTATAGTCTCTCCCCCTCCCCTAATGTGAATTCAGTAGTCAAAATTTCCTATTTAGATTTTCCACTTCTGTGAAAACAAAGAACAGCTTCCACCACTCACATGGGCTACCCCCACCGGGAGAATTTCTCAATTCCTTTGGTAGCTTGTTTTTAAGGAAAGTTTTATTTTCTGAGGTCTTTTATTCCGTAGCGACCCGTTCTGCGGACGGGTAAGCTCACACTGGCTTTTTTCTTTTTCTTTTCTTTTTTTGCTCCTGAGGGGCAAAGACAACTCTCAACTTTTCAGTTCCATTTTGAGACTCCCTAGCCGGGCGAGAGAGAGGAGAAAGAGAGCGAGCGAGAGAGCAGAGGCGTCTCGGGCAAGCTGGGTGTGGGGCGCGCGTCGGAGCAGGCGCGCCGCGGCGAGGGGGAGGCAGGTGGCAGCGGGGGCGCGCCTCCCTCCGGCCGGCCCCGCGCACGCGACTCGCCACCCCGCGCCGCGGGCCCCCGCGCCTCCCTCTGCGCGCTCGCGCCCTCCCTCTCCGCCCTCGCCCCGCCCGGGCAGAGCCCTCTCCCCTCCCCCCTGCCGGCCCCGCGGCCGCTGCCGCCGCCACCGCGACCGGAGGCGCTGGAGCCTCGCGATAGTGTTTGCATTGGCGGCGCGTGACGCCGCCGCCGCCGCCGCCGCCCGTAACTGATGCAGAGGTTACCCCGTCGCCTGAGCCGCCACCCACCGCCCGCCGCTGCCCGGGCGACGCCGGGGCCCGACGCACTGCAGAGGTGCCGGCAGGTTCCGCCCGCGGAAGTGGCCTCGGCCGGCGCGGTCCGCGCTCCGCCCGCGCTCCGGCTCCGGCCCCGCGGCCCCGGCTCCGCGCCTCCCCTCAGCGCTGCCCTCCCCGCCTGCCCTCCGCCCGGCGCGCTCCCCCGGCGGCGCGGCGCTCCCCTCCCAGCCCTCGCGCCCGCGCTCGCCCTCAGCGCGGCCCCCGCCATGACGGAGGCGGGTGCCGGTGCCGCCGCCGTCGCAGGGAGGGAGTCGGGCTCCCAGAAAGTAGCTTGATGAGTGTCCAAAGTAGCAGTGGAAGTTTGGAGGGGCCGCCATCTTGGTCCCGGCTCTCCACGTCTCCAACCCCGGGCTCGGCGGCGGCGGCCAGGTCCCTGCTGAATCACACGCCGCCATCCGGGAGGCCCAGGGAAGGTAAGAGCCGCCGCGCCCTCCCGCGGGCTCCCTCGGCCCGCGCCGACCCCGGCCTGGGGTGGGGGGTGGCGGTTGGCGGGCGGGAGGCCTGCCCTCGCTCCCTGAGCCTCCCGGCCTCGGGGTTCGGGTGGGCTTGCCCTCGCGGTGCAGCCTTGGCGCGCGAGCCCCCTCCCCTAGCCCGCACTCCTCCCATAGAGGCGGTCCCCCGCGGGGCGAGCCGGGCTGCCCCGGGACCGGGAGGATGCCCCTCGCCCGCCGCCGGAACGCTCTGGGGCTGACTCGGATCTCCAGCGCGGCCCCTAGAGCGATCCCCCACGGCAGTGCGACTCGTGGGCAAGGCTGCCTGAGCCACCCCTCCAGATGGTGGCAACTTTCCTGCCTTCGCCATCGGCTCCTGCGCGTTTGTGCGTTATGGCTCGCGGGTGCAAGAAGGCTCGCGGTCTTTTCTGCCGGGAGTTGTGGGTTTGTTTGGGGGGAAATTCCTGCGTGAAGGTTTCTGCAAAACACGCACGGAGATCGGTTACAATTGTTTTCTAAGTTTTCTGGCTTCTTGCATGCAAGTGTTCTGCCACCAGATGTAGCAGTCACACAGCTAGTAAGGCACCTAGAGCTTTTGACTAGAATGTGAACTTGGCTGCATTTAACTCTAAGTATACTACATGAAATGGGATTTGGGAGAACACTCATTTACTAGGGAAGAATAAATGTGCATCGGATCTATTTTCACGCGCTTTTGTCTGGAAAAATGCGTAGCCGTATGCGTTAGCTATTGGTAAATGGGTTGTTCGCTCCCAGTTGTCTCACACAAGGAGGTTATGGGCACCTTTAAAAAAAGAAAGAAGAAGAAAACGTTTGGAAGTCCAGCAGTCTAGTGAATTTCGTAAAGAAATTCAGAGCTTCGATTTATGTGGGAGTCGGCAGGATTCGTGTATTTTGAAAATATTTCTATATTTTGTATCCAGTGCCTAGATAATTGCTAATCAAATGTTTCATGCCCGGATTCAGTGGTTCAGGCATAGCATTCTTTGTCATTTTGTTCCCGTGAGCATGTGTGAAAGTGACAATAGGCTCAAAGATTGACATGCATATGCTCTGGAAAATTCATGGGAAGGTTTGATTTATGGCATCCATTAAACACGCCGACTACATTGACAGACATTTTCTCCTTTCGTCTCACCCCGACACTGATTTTTCATTAATAGAAGATAAAAGCTTATTTATTGAATGACTAAAATTTAATACATGAGTTTTTCTTTCTGCGCTTGAAAATTTGTACGATGTTGATGTACATGTATAAAGTTGAATGTTTGTAAGTAGATGGTTTTAAGTGGCATTTGCAAACAGGGCACATAGTGCTTGTACCATACCTTCCACTTTGTAGTTTCATTAAAATGCCAAATGATAGCAGGAGCTTTGAAAGACTGTCTTGGTTTCTAAAGTACTACATCATTGTAATAGTTCCTCGTTCATTTTCCACGTGTTTATTGAGCCATTACTATGAGCCAGGACCTGTATTAGTTAATCTGCTGAGGGCAAGGTGTTGGCTTAACAGTTGACATGTGTTATCAGTACTAGGAATTTGGCAGCCACAAAATTCAGATGGAGTTTCAGAGGAAGGTCAGATCTAGCCAGACTTCTCATCCATCCGTGTGTGCTATTCTGCACCACTCCTGGTGTTGAAAAATTCTGAGTGGTTGGACTTCTGTAGCTCATCAAACTTCCAAGTAACCAGCGTCCCCACCCCAGCATAGCAGTTTAATTTAGGAGGGAGAATCAGTTAATATTTGAAATCATAGGGTATGGTTTTGTGAAAGTTATGACTGACACCACATTTTCCTTCCTTCTCTCCTTCTCTCCCAGTGGGCGAGAGCGTGGCCACAGGGTTACACCCCAGCCCTCAATACTAGAAGGTCATTGTGGGACTTTTTTTTTAAAAACTAACCAATATGTAAATTAAAACTGTGTTAATCCCCCCCCCAATCCATTTCGAGACTTGGCACCATATTCTTAGATTTTACCAACTTCAGCAGGAATTGTCTCTAGGTTGCCCCGGGAATCAAGATGGAGACCTTTGTTGTGATGCCCTGGTTTTGTTATGAAGCGGCAGTCCCTTTGCAAGTATATATGTTAATATTCTGCATAAACTGATTAAGTTTGAGAACTTTTGACTCCCAAGTGAGGACTAGTAAGAAATGCTGATGGATCTTGATTCAAAATATTGAGCAGATGTATTCACAAACTTTGTTTCTTGAAAATCTGAACCAAATTAACTTTCAGTCATGGAAAAGTGTGAAGCTCAAAAGATGTTAGGTGCTGTATGTTTGTGAACTTTGTGTCAGTGATTTAATTTTTAAATTTCTATTTCGTGTGTATGGCTTGTCTGTGTTATGTATAAACTATGCATGCCTAGTGCCAGAGGAGGTCAGCAGAGGGTGTTGGGCCCTGGAACTGTATTACCGATGGTTGCACGCTGCCATGTGGCGCTGCTCTACAAGAGCACGAGTGCCCTTACCCCCAGGCTGCATCTTGAGCCCCTGGTGAACTTCTTGTCAGCAAATTAAGCTTTGAGAGTGGTTAAAGATATGTTGTACGTGTTTGTAAAAGTTATTTTGAAGTTTTAACAGATTTGATTCCAAAAGTCTAAAAAAGGTAATCTGGTTATCTTTAAGGATAATATATTTGGCTCCCTTTCTACCTTTATTGCTGTAACCCCATGGTCATATAGTATTATTTGATTTAAAGGCAATATGAATAAGTTTAGGAATCTGTTAGCTCTTGAGGACTTTTGTGATAGATGTGGGATAGGCTGTTTTCTTTGCTCTGAGTCCCAGAAGTTTTTCTTCAGTAATTTGGGAGGTTGCTCGTAGGTGCTTAGCAGGATTCCTGTTGTATCTTTTGAACTTGTGCTCTCCAACCCATACTGTTTTTATAAGATTGATACTAAGGGGTGGGGAGTTAAGAAATTAAGATTTCACTTGGGCAAGGTGGCACACACCATGGCAGCAGATCTTGGAGTCTACACAGTGAGTTCTAGAACAGCTAACAACAAATGAAAAAGGTAAAAAAGAAAGGGGACCACATTTCAAGTAAAGGTCAGTGTGTTGAAATCTAATGTCTTACCAGCTAAATAAAGAGATTTTAATTTTATTCCTTGTCTTTTGCATGTTAACATATGCTAACTCTTTGAATTCATTATTGCTGAGAATCAAAGATTGATTATTCAAAGTAACCTTTCTTTCCTCATCGATCTCACTAGTTATGAGTAACTTTACCTTTTTTGTTGTTTTTTGTTTTTTTTTTGTTGTTGTTGTTTTTTTGAGACAGGGTTTCTCTGTGGCTTTGGAGCCTGTCCTGGAACTAGCTCTTGTAGACCAGGCTGGTCTCAAACTCACAAAGATCCGCCTGCGTCTGCCTCCCGAGTGCTGGGATTAAAGGCATTCGCCACCACCGCCTGGCGTAACTTTACCTTTTTGTGAATAGTAGGGTATTAGTGACAGGCAGCATCACAGTAGCTAAGTTACTGCTTTCAGACAAGCTTCCGTGTTTGAAGACTGCAGTCCAAAGAAGAACAAAGTGTTTAACTTTAGATGCTTGAGTACCTGTAGGGAGATATTAAGGATAAGATGTGGACTTGAGATGACTAGCTAGAGGACAGGTTTGTTGATGTTTTAGGGTTCCAGCTCAGGAGTCAGTATATGTGCCATTTTTACACATTAGCAAAGCAAGAGAAAAGACAGCCCAGGATAGAGGGCTGGAAGTTGAGAGAGGCTACACTTTTTACAGACTTTGGTCTCAGCACCCCTTTATTCTGTTAAACATTACTAAGGATCTCAAAGATTCTTTTTGTGTTAATTAATGTTTGCTGTATTAAAACTGATAATTTTGAAAGTATTCATTAATTTTAAATGTAATTAGCCAGTTACATGTTAAGTGAAATTTTTGTGAAAAAATAGCTCTAAAATGAAAAAATTAGTACAGCTGGTGGTATTTATATGTTTTTATAGGATTTTTTTTGCTTCCTGGAAGAACAGCTGGATTCTGCTTCTGCTTTGTGTCTGTTGGATATGTTCTGATTGAGGTGTATGAAATCTTAGTCTTTCCAGAGTGACTGACCATTCTCTGATGCTACACCAAATCTGCAAGGGACAGACTACTGGCATGGTGGAAGTACTTTGTGAGGGTCCATATATTCAGGCTAGTGAAGACTAGAGTGGGTTACACATGGGAGGCATATATTTCGAAAACATTAACGGAAAATAGATTCATTCTCCTGGTTTAGAGAGCAGAGCTAATTCACCAGGTGAATGAGTTTAGTGTAAATTTTGGAGAAGAACCTAAGACTGTAGCTGCTATGCTGCCAAGCTTGTCTAACAGTGGGAAGAAGTATTTAACTCTGAGGAGTTGAATGTAGACTGCAGAGACATTTTGTGTGTGCGGGGAGGGGGGGGGTGGTGGTGAGGGAGATGCGAGATAAATTCAGTAGATTCTTGGATTTAACAACTTAGGATTCCATCTAGTTTAAAAATAGGAACATTCTGACATTTTCTTTTCTTTAAGAATCTCTAAATATAGTTAAATTGTACTTATATCCATGAATGTTTTGGATGTTCTCAAGTCAGTAATATTAAACTGTTATTGGTTTTTATTCTTCTACATTTTGTTCTGATTTTCCTCTGAGGGCTTTTCTGGAGTTGATAGGATCAGTCTTGTTGAAATGCTGCTAAGTTCCCTGTAAATATAATGAGTTCTGACGACATTTAGAGAGCTGAGTACTGCTAATGGTACAGCTTGGTTGAGTGTAATACACTGAGCACAGGATTTTAGAGTACTTTGGGGGGCCAGTTTCCAATTTTGAACGAGAAATTACCAATATAGTCTAGTCTTTTGTTTGTAATTGCTTATATGATTTTAGAAGTAATATGCTTGAGCTTTTTTAATGTTTTTGAATATATAGTCAGAAATGAGGAAAATGCTTAAATTTAAACAATGCACATTAAATATAACCTGAATATAAAATAAAGAATTTTAGTTTTATATTCTGAGGGTTGTACTTGTAATATTATTATTTACAGCAATTCATTTTTCAACCTTATGGAGCATAATCTCTTCTATATCTTGAATTTTTACGTGTCGGTAAGTTAGGCATAAATTCTTGTTTGTAGCTGTCCGTGTAAATGTTTGCTGATTGAAGAGGTGGGGGCAGGCGTACACACACCTGTGTACAGAAGCCAGGGACTCCAGTTTGTCAGTTAGAGCTATTGGCCTTTTCAGGATACCTAGCTTGTTATTTGGGTTCTGAGAGCTAAACTTTGGTCCCAACTCATAGCAAGTGCTGTTGGCCTGCCAGCCATCTCTTCAGGTTCTCTCCTAACCTGGCTGAGGGCAGTTTATTTAGTAAATGTACTGCCTCCTCTAGCTTGAGACGTCAATACTTTAGATTTATAACATGAAAATTTAGTAGTGGTGTATTTTTTGTTTGTTTTGAGACATGGTCTCATGTAGCCCGTACTGGCCCCCAAAGTAGCTGTGTAGCCCAGGATGAGCTCTGAACAGGAATGCCATTCCTGGCTGAATTGATAGTTGTAAGTGGGAGAAGCGGTGTGTTATAGATGAGGTGACTGACATACAGTCAGTCTAGCATTTGCTGATAATTAACTGTGGCTTTGGACAAGTTGCTTATCTTGGTGCTTCAGTTTCATTAAATACGGATCACAGTGCCTCAGGGTAGCAGGGAAGCCATCTAGTACATATCTGTCATCTTTCAGTTGTGGGATGCAGATCATTTGTCTAGTCTTTTACTGTAAGAGTTGAGACCAAAATTCATATTTCTTACTTTTCGGTTTGTGGTTTCTTTCTTAGACTTTGCAACAGGTTTTTAAATATAAAGCTGGAGTAGTGCAGTACTTGGTGGCACTGATACGTCTCTTCAAAAAATTCTCTTGAAGAACAAATGTGACATTATACACATGCAGTCTCACTACTGGGCTACATAGTGGGACCCCATCTTAAGTAAAAGCAAAAACCTTCAAAGATTAAGGTGAACTGAGAGTTCAAGGCCAGGCTGAGCCATGCAGTGAGTGTGGTGGGGGCATTGCTATTAATAGATCCTTATTCTGCGAGCACCCTAAGTAGTATATGATGTAATCTTGTTCGTAAAAATGGTCTATATGTTAAAAACACTTCAGAATATGCTAAAAGTTATGTAAGTAAATATGTAAGGAAGACAATGAGCTAGTTGGTTGCACTGAATTATCTCAGCTGTACCCTGGGTTTGCGTCCAGGTTAAGAGGGTAGAGTTTGAGTCTGCCTATACTAATTCATTTAATCTCATAACATAGGTCTCTTAATTATTTGAGTTTTACAGGTGACAGCATTGAAGCAGAAAAGTAATGGCATGTGCCCAGCCTCACCTGGGTAACAGTGGCAGACTGAAGTGAGGCTTTGGGTTATAATCACTAGGCATAGTGGCTGAAGGTGGAAATTTGGTTTTGAGTAATTCTGTTGGTTCTTCCCCTCCCCTATTTTAATTATAAGGCCATCTTTTTGAGATCAGTTTACAGATAAACCTTTGTTAATTTTTTGGCATGACTTTTATACATGCATGATCTTACATGCCATTTTTTTTAAATATACTTATTATCTTGGTATTCTGTCTGCATGTATGCCTGCAGGCCAGAAGAGGGCACAGATCTCATTACAGATGGTTGTGAGCCATTATGTGGTTGCTGGGAACTGAACTCGGGACCTTTGGAAGGGCAGGCGGTGCTGTTAACCACTGAGCCATCTCTCCAGCCCACATGCCATGTTTTTAAAAAGGTAAATTTAGAGCCTTCGAGGAAAATGTTAGAAATACATTAATGGAAAATCTCTTTGTGTTTGGTAATCTAATTTGGAGCTCAATTTATCTTAATTTTTTTGCTTTATAAACCCACCAGGGCTGTAGCAGATAAACATTTGAACAAAGCATTTTCCTTGGAAAGAGGAGCAATCCCCTTGTGAAGGCTGTGTAAGCTGGTGGCTGAGGTTCTGGACAAAGCTGTAATGCTTCATGGCAGATCTTTGACTTTATTAATATTCAGTATGGGCAGAGACAAGCTTGACATTCAGTCTTGGTCATCTATGCATTTTAAAAATGCATATATTTTTTAAAAACCACATAGCTTTAATTCTAATATTGCTTGGCAAATTATTGCCAAAATTCTTTGGCAAATCTGATGAGAGGCAGAGAGGTTGAATGGGTTGGTAGAAATTGTAAGTCTAGGGTAGAAGTATCTATTGAACAAATCCAAGTGGTAGGTTAATTTTGAGTTCAGTCTTCCCAATGTAGCTTCATCATTAGGTCTGATATTTGGTGACTTTCAAGAAGGCCAATTCTTGTACTTAAATAAATGTTATAGTCTTCCAGATTCATTACAAAGACATAGTTTTCTTAAATGACTTACAACATTTGTTTCTTACCATCTTACGTGGTTCTGTACAGATTTCTAAATCTGTACCTTTCCTATAATTAGCTGGAGAAAACACTAAGCTGCCTTTAGCTTTCCATTCTGAAGCCTTGTCTGAGAAGTGCTGGTGTGAAGTGCAGTTTCATGGTTTCCTACACAGTGTGTGTGCTTCCCTTCTGATGATAAATGTAGTGCCACTGGAGAAGGTCAGAGGTTTGTGTGAAGCTAATAATAACCATCCTGTCTTAGGAGACCAAAGGCATGCGCGCTTTTTGTTTTCTCATGAACAGTGTTTATCCCTTAAAATACTTTTTTTCCTTCTGTAAAAAAGTGTTTTGGTAAACATCACTGTAATTGGTCAAGTTTGTATACTTTTCAGATATTTTAATTGACTGAAAGATACCAGTTCTTCTCGGGGTTCTGGATCTTGGTAAACCATCACTCATTTACTTGTGGCAGTCACAGGAAGTGTACTGTTAACATCCCTGTTTACAGATGAGGAGGTCTGTTCAGAGATTTTGAGAGGAAGAGCGAACCTCACTCTGTCCTAGTTACACAGAGAGGCTTAGCAGAGCTGAATCTCAAATTGGACTACATTGAATGAAGTACATGGTCTTAATGGTCACATGTCTGGCAGTGCTACTTCTTTCAGCAGATATACTAAAATAGACAACTGTTCTTCCCAAGCTAGTGTGTCAGTCATTTTGCTTTTAGAGGTTTGTTTTGTTTGAGACATGGTCTCATCTTGTAACTCTTGCCTGGCCTGGAAGCTGCTATGTAGATAAGTCTGACCTGCCTCTACTTCCAGAGCCCTGGGATTAAAGGTGTGTATGCCTCTTAGTTATGTTTTATTTTGGAAGCTGGCTTTGACTTTGAATCCTTTGTGCTTTAGCATTTAAGTGCTAGGATTATAAGCATATGCCACAATCCCAGCTTCGTCCTTTTTGTTTGTTTTTTGTTATTTATGTGGTGGGACTGGGAATTGTGTGGAGGAGTGTAGAATGATTCTAGAAGCAGCTAGATTCAAGAGCTCAGATATTATCTGTGAGCTCTCGTTACCATTTCTGGGTTTTTTCTAGCTTCTTGTTCTGGAATCCCAGGCATTTACCTGTAGCTTAGCAACCACAAATGAAAGACAGCTTTTTCTTTGTGATGTCCACGTGCCAGATTTTGGTTAATGCTTATCTGTTTGAATTGCCTATTCCTTAACCCTTTTAGGACCTTGGAGACCAGTAAGGTTTTAGATAGGTTAAGAAAGCTGTCACAGTCTTTCTCTTGAGAGCATATAAGTACAGTGAGATACAGTTCCTGAGGAAGAAATAATTATAAAACAACTAATATAGGGGTTTATTTGGTTATATCTCTTTTAAAATCTTAATTGTTATTTGTGGCTATTAAAGGCAGTGATGTGACAGGGTAAATTTAATTTTTTTGTTTTTAGAAGACTGAATTTAAATCACTAGTGGGATCTTGGAAAATTGCCAATTCTTCATTGTCTTTTTGTCTTTTAGCTTCTGTGCCAGTACTGCGTGAGATGGACCTGTGTTTATAAGCTAGGGTAGGGTTTCGTACATGCAGAATACCAAGTTTGCGTATTATTAACATATGTCTTGCACTTAAAATTGTCCAAGTATATAGTTTAGCTTATCAGTGCCCTGTTAGAGTTGCTCCAGGCATTTCTTACTCTGTTTTAGACTCCATTTTATAATTTTAAGGGCTAATAAATGGCAACATACTGCAAACGTCCAGCCCCTCCTGCTCTTCCCAGTATTTCTACTTGTAGCGTCATAGTCATGCACCACGTGGTAACTTGATCAAGGACAGGTCACAAGTGTATACAACTCCTTTAGATTGTGTTGCCTCATCCTCTATCTTACATAACCGCTGTGATGTTTGTATGAGACTCAAATGGCTCAAGGTGTACATTTCTTAGTATATGCCTTATATTAAGTGGTATATGATTATATATACTTTTTGAACATTGACACTGTGTGTAAAAAGTATTTTCATGTAGAAAGTTAATATAATGATTTTTAACATACACTTGTGTTGAATTTGAG
>JAQHUG010000090.1:5773759-5791967 GCA_028555095.1 Dicrostonyx torquatus | reverse complement strand
CCCAGCGCGTGTACATTTTTTGTTTTCCTTTTTTATCGGACAGCTTTCATTAATTCTGATTCCCTTGGCTTCCCTCCTTTCTCATCTGGCCTCTGTGACCAAGCTGCTTTTTGTGGATCCTGCAGACTTCATACTGCAGAGCCTGCTCTGAGGGACCTCATCATCCCCTTGGATCTGTCTTGCTTTTCTGCTTTGAGGTTGGGATGAGTTCTGCCTCTGGACATCAGGAAATCAAGGAGAGCTGTTCTAGAAGAGATTTAGAGGGAGAAAGAGTGCGCAGTCTGGAGGATGATGGCTTTTGGGAGTTTTTTCTTGTTTCCCGTCTTGTGGAGGGATGGTCCTTCTTGCTTCTGTGCAAGTGCTCATTGAACTCTAGGCTAGTTGACCCCTCAGCTTCTGGGCACTTCTGTCACTGATTCCATTTTGCTCTGAAGTGCTGACATTACAGATAGGCATCACTGAATCTGACTTCTTCTGTGAGTCCCAGGGTTTGAACATAGATTGTTAGGCTTGTAGTAAGCACCTTTATCTGCAAGTGGTTTTCAGACAGGAGCCTAGTTCTGAGACATAAAGATGCAGCAGATTCAGTCCTGTCCTTGGGGAACTAGGGTGCATCTTGTGAGGAAGACTGACTTGCAGGATCCTTAGAAGGTGGGCTGAATAATCTGAGTTAACAATTTTGACTTATGTTGTAAACATGAATTAGTAAGTAATTGTGGTGTATATTATAGCAAGCTGTTAAATTTGTCGATCATTTGGTTGTTTGAAGTAAACTTAAGCAAAAGAGATGAGTAGGATGTTGGCCTGGGTATTACTTAGAATAGTTCTGCTGGAGACTGGAAGCTGGGGCCTGAGGAAGCACAGCCCTTTACATTAGAGTGAGTCAGAGTGGGGAGGAAGGTGATTGAACTTCTGCACAAAGTGCCCTCTAGAGAAGGGAAATTTAACTGCTAGTAAGATTATCTTTTGCCAGGCTGTGGTGGCCCACATTTTTAATCCCTGACTCCAGAGGCAGAGCCAGGCAGATCTTGTGAGTTTGAGGCCACCAGCCTGGTCTACAAAGCAAGTTCCAGGACAGCTAGGGCTGTTAGCAGGGAAACCCTGTCTTGAAAAACCAAAAACAATGACAACAACAAAAAGATTATCTTGTTTCAGTAGATCATGAATACTAGATTGGATTTAAATGACATTTTTATCAAAATCCCATTGTCAGGTTTTTTAAAAATGTTTTTTATTGCAGACATTAGAATACATGGTAGTGTTGTCACACCTTGATATATCAGGTGGAAACAATTTCTTCCTTATGTTTTTCCTTTCAGATACTTGTATATTTTCCATTGTATAAAGCTTTATACTCTTATTGAATTTTTCTTTGTGACATTTTTAAGGGCTTGAGCCCTTAAAAGTTATTGGTCTCTAAAGTTCAGTTACTCTTACTGTAATTCAGTACATTTTGTTTCTAAAGTTGCATAGTGTGATACCTTTCAGATAAAGCATAACCTATAGAAATGCTCACAAAGTAAGGCTCGGTGAGTCATTATAAACTCTGACCTGCATAACTGCTACTCAAAAAAAAAAGAAAGCCCTCCTCCCACAAGGTACAGCCTTCTCTGCATTGTTATGATACAGTTAAGCCAGGGTTTGAATGTCATACAAATACACTCACATAGTGTACAATTCAAGTCTAGCTTGTTCCCACCAACATTTATAAGATTTATCTGTGTAAATTCTTCATCAGGTATTTTCATGAAAATGCTATGTTTTTTTTAATACTCTGTATACTTCTTGATTGTTACTAGTAGTGTTCCTTCTTTTAGAAGAATATGTGTTTGTGGTATTGTTGGGCAGACGCACATGCTAAGCAAAGAAGCCTTTGCTTTGCTTTTGGTTTGTTTTTTTGGCATTTCAAGACAGGGTTTCTCTGTGTAACAATCTTAGCTGTCCTGGAACTAGCTCTTGTAGACCAGGCTGGCCTCGAACTCACAGAGATCCACCTGCCTTAAAGGCGTGCTTCCCACGTAGATTAGATCCATGTATGTCTCTCTTAGGGTCCTCACTTTTGTCTAGGTTCTCTGGGATTGTGAATTGGAGGCTGGTTTTCTTTTCTTTATGTTTAAAAACCACTTATGAGTGAGTACATATGATAATTGTCTTTCTGGGTCTGGGTTACCTCACTTAAAATGATGTTTTCTAGATTCATCCATCTGCCTGCAAATTTCAAGATGTCATTATTTTTTTTTTCTGCTGTGTATTACTCCATCGTGTAAATGTACCACATTTTCCTTTTCCATTTTTCGGTGGAGGGGCATTTAGGTTGTTTCCAGGTTCTAGCTATGACAAACAATGCTGTATATGAACATAGTTGAGCACATGTCCTTGTGGCACGATTGAGCATCCTTTGGATATATACCCAAAAGTGATATTGCTGGGTCTTGAGGAAGGTTGTTTCCTAATTTTCTGAGAAATCGCCACACTGACGCCCAAAGGCGCTGTACCAGTTTGCACTCCCACCAGCAATGCAGGAATGTTTCCTGTACCCTACAACCTCTCCAGCATAAGTTGTCATCAGTGTGTTTGATCTTGGCCATTCTTACAGATGTAAGATGGAATCTCAGAGTTGTTTTGATTTGAATTTCTCTGATGACTAAGGATGTTAAGTGTCTTTTGGCCATTTTAGATTCCTCTGTTGAGAGTTCTCTGTTTAGGTCTGTACTCCTTTTTTTTGTTTTAAATTGGATTATTTGTTCTTTTGATGATCAATTTCTTGAGTTCTTTGTACATTTTGAAGATTAGACCTCTGTCCAATGTGGGGTTGGTGAAGATCTTTTCCCATTCTGTAGGCTGCCATTTTGTCTTATTGACTGTGTCCTTTGCTTTACAGAAGCCTTTCCATTTTAGGCTTACTGCGTCAGGCCTACTCTGGTTAAGGTTGTTGGCTCAGTCCTGTTTCTGTAAATGTCCCTGGTCTGGATCCACTCCTGCGGAGGTCCCTGGCTTGGGGGTTGGTTACTGCAAAGGTCTCTGGCTCCAATCTATTCCCTCAGAGGTCCCAGACTTGGGTGCGCCCGGACCCGCAGGGGTTTCTGATTCTTACCTACTCCCTTGGTGGTCCCACGCCAATGCCGGTACCCTTAGAGGTCCTGGCTCAGGCCTACTCCCTCAGAGGTTCCAGACTCATGCCCAGACCTGCAGGTGTCCTGGCTCAGGCCTACTCCTTCAGAGGGCCCAGACCTGCAGGGGTCCTGGCCCAGGTCTACTCCCTCAGAGGTCCCAGACTAGTGACCACACCCGCAGGGGTCCTGGCTTAGGTCTGCTCCCTCGAAGATCCCTGATTGATGGCTGGCCTGCAGTGGTCTCTGGCCCTGGCCCACTCACTCAGCGGTTGCTCCCCTGTACCTGCCTTCCTGTGGAGTTCGCCCTCTCAGGTCTGTTCTGGCTCAGGTTGCTGGCCCAGTTCTGCTTCTGCAAATGTCCATGGTCTGGATCCGCTTCTGCTCCTGTGGAGTTCACCATCACAGGCCTGCCAAGAAGACTTTTTTTCTAAATTTATAAAAACGTTTCCTATCATTTTAATATAGTCATTTGTAGCTGTAAAATTGTTCAGTGAATTGATTCATGTAACACATCTGATATGTCTCTTTGTTTTTAATTCATCTGTTTTCTCTAATTTCTTTTGCCTCATTGGTTGTTTAAGAGTATGTTAATTTCCAGCGGACTGTGAATTCCCCCAAAGTGCTTTCTGTAACTGATTTCTAATTTAATTCTACTGTGGTTGTGGAACAGTTTTTGTATACTTGCAGTGTGTTGGTGTTTGTTTATAGAATATGTGGTCTTTTGAGAGTGTTTGACCTGGTTGTGTTGTCAACTTGACACAAGCTAGGGTCATTTGAGAAGAGGAAATTTCAGTTGATAAAATGCCTCTTTAAGATTGCGTATAGACAAGCCTGTATTGTCTTGATTGCTGTTGAAGGGCCTAACTCACTGTGGGCAGTGTTGTTCTCCACCAGGTGGTCCTAGGGTATATAAGAAAGGTTGTGAGGAGTTCCAGCCACAAACTGCTACTCTGTGGACTCCACCATGCCTTGTCTGTCATGATGGACTGCCCTCAAACCGTTAGCCACAGTAAAGCATTGCTAATGAAGCATTGCCGTGCCCCCACCTCCATGCCCCAGGGTCTCATGTAGCTCTGGCTGTCCTGGAACTCACTATGTAGACCATGCTGGCCTTGAACTCACAGAGATCTGCCTGCCTCTGCCTCCCTAGTGCTTGAATTAAAGGCGTGCACCACTATGCCCAGTTTCATTGGTTCCCTAAGTAACAGCTTGATAAGTATTTGACAGTTATGAGGAAAATAACCAACACATACCTCTTGCTGGTTTTTCTGCACATCTGTTTGTTTGTTAATTATTGAAGGTCCAGTATTGAGTCTTGCTGTTGGAGTTTTCATTCCTTTTAATTCTGTGAGTTTTTTCTGGTGTAGGGCTTCAGTATAAGGTGAATGCACATTGTTACATCTTCCAGATGGAATGACTCCTTAATTGCTATAAGGCATTCCTTGCCTCCTAACATGTAAATCCTATGAAGAGCTGTATGATCTGATAACTATGTTTGTGAGTGTTTGCAAGTTATGCCTTTTCTGCTCTGTATCTTCTGTAGAGTGTTTTAGATGGGTCTTGTTCTTTTTGGTCTCATAGTCTCTGTCTCTTGCTTGTATCTATTGTTTTAGTGCTTTTTAAAGAAGTCAAGAAAAGAATACACATATTTATAATTTATTGTACTAGGTTTATTACTACTTAATATTTTTGCTTATGTTCATTTCTTTGAATATATTCAATTTATTATTCCATAGTGTTTCCATAATTCAGTGAAGTTTGTCCTTATTACTTGTGTTTGTTTTCGTGTTTCTGAGGCAGTCTTTTGTGATTCAGACTAGCTTGAGCTCATGGTGTAGCTAAGATAACTTTGAACTGATCTTCCTGCCTCTGTATCTCCCAAGTGATAGGGTTACAGGCATGTGCCACCATGCATGGCTTAGTAGCTCTTGTCAAGGATCTAGCAAAATTGTGTGTGTGTGTGTGTGTGTGTGTGTACATTTGCTATTTAACTCAGATGATTTTGAAGTTATATATATTTCTACAGTGGTCTGTGTAATTAACCTTTCCTGGCACTCATGCTTTTTCATGGTGGTTTGAGTTACCCTCTGTGTATCCAGAACTGACTCATTCCTCTGCTAGTTCCAGTCGACTGCTCATTGTATCTAGGAAATTTTAAATTCCAGTTATTTTGTACTTAAACTGTAGATTTCTAGTTTTAAATAATTCCGTCTTTTTGTCGCTGTTTTTCATGTGAGGAAGTTATATAAAACCTTCCTTAAGTCTTTAAACATGGTTTCTTTTCTTTGAATAGCATGGCTGCTTTGAGCTCTGTTTAACCTTAACGCAATACTCGGGCCATCTTACCACTGAGTAGAGTTTACACTTTCCTTTCTCTTTGAATGCCTCACAGTGATTTTATTGAAAATTGAACACTGTGTTTTGGAAACTCTGTGTATTGATGTCTCAGCCCTAGAACTGTTGCTGTTTACCTGCTCATCTGTTGGGGTGCATGGCTGGCGTGGTTTTCTGTGCAGTACAGCCTGTGAAGTTGCTTCTTAGAGGATGCTGTTCTAGATATGTGTGCAGTCTTTGTAACTGAGATGGTTGCTGTGCTGGCCCTGCTCTGCTTGATCGTCTCCTGATCTCTTCATTTAGTTTTTAGCTAGGTTACTTTTGTTGCTGGCTTGCTCAGCTGTCAGCTTCTACTAATTACTCTGTTTTCATCAACATCTTAGGGCTTAAATTGCTCCACAGTCTGACCCAATTAAAGGCAGGCCTTTTGGCAGAAGCCAAGCACTGCCAGACTTTTATATTATAGCTGGGTTTATCCCAAGAGGACTCTTTCCTACCACTCTTTGCAGAGACCTACTACAGTTCTCTTGTTAAATTGACAGCTGCTCTTGAGTTTTGCATTTTGCTGTTACTGCCATTGAACTGCCAGTTTCCTTTTACCTGTTCATTCTAAAGCTCTCCAAAGATTGTTTTTAATAGTTCACTTAGGGATGAACTTCCCCAGTTTGTTTGAAATAAAGGGTGCCCACATGTGGCACTGCAGTGTCTTCTGGTTTTATGCATCACCACCTCAAACCTGTGCCTACTTTTAGTGAAGCCAGGAATGGAAGCAGTGAAAATGCTACCATTCCTTTAGGATCAGGACACTAATGGGTATGGTAACCCTTGTTTAGAAAAATAAAACAAAAAAACCCTCTGCCCTGCCAGTGAGTGTTTGGAGCCCAGGATTGTTGCTCTGTGCTCTGCTGTCTCTGAAATAGAATTTCTGCCTTTCAAATAGGGATTGGTTTGAGAAAGGAGTCCCATTCTTCTGATCCTTATTTGTGTGGACTTTGCAGTGTGAAGCTGGCCAGGAGGAGCAAGGTGGTAAGAAATGCTAGCCCTGGCGGTGGTGGCACACGCCTTTAATCCCAGCACTCGGGAGGCAAAGGCAGGCGGATATTTGTGAGTTTGAGACCAGCCTGGTCTACAAGAGCTAGTTCCAGGACAGGCTCCAAAGCTACAGAGAAACCCTGTCTCGAAAAACAAAACAAAAAACAAACAAACAAAAAGAAATGCTAGCAGCCTTCCCCTTCTATAGGGAAATTATGTCACTAGACTGGAGCTGGGGACCTTCCTCGTATAGGACTTCACTCAGTTAAGAGGGTAGAAATAGAGGTGGCTTGTAGTAAGTATGTCATAGGTACTTTTCCATCTCACCTTAATCAAACAGGGTTTGTCACAGTTCTGTGACCTTCTAGAATGATGATTTACTGAGTTTCTGAAGTCACGTCCTTGTGTCTTCAGCTGTATTTTTCTGGTTGATTTGTGTGTGTTGTGAAATAGGAATAGGTTTTATTTCCATGGGGTTGTACTGTTATACCAGTTTCATTTTTCTGTTTTTCACAATGCTACCTGCTTTATGCATGAAATGCCTGTACCCAGATGTTGCCCTGGACTGTGTCATTTGTTCTTGTGTGAGTATCTTATGTCTTAATGTAGCCTTGCAGTAACTTGATGGCTCCTAAAACAATCTTTCCTGCTTTTTGATAGGCAGAATTCTAAAACTGTGCCTGATTCTCTGATTATTTAGTTAAATATGAGTGTAGATGTGCTGCAGAGGGATTTTGTGGTTGTTACTGATTAATAGACTTTTAAAAAGTGGCATGATGAAGCTGAAGAGGGAAGCAGAATTGAGACACAACAGTAGAGGCCTGAGAAAGTCTTTTCTCCTTTTCCCATGTCTTGAAATAGGGTCCTCCTTTATAGTTGAGGCTGGTGTCAAACTGGCTCTTGAATATTTAACTGAATCAACTAGAAATGCAGATGATCCACAGAAGATGAGCCCAACCCTCCATTGATATATGGAAAAGGAGACCTTGGTCCTGTGAACTGAATTATGCCAAAAGTCTGAATGATCGTGGAAGCAAATATTCCTCTATATTCATTTCTTTTTGTATTGTAATCAGAATGCCTGTGCATGGTTTCAGAAGATTGTAGTCTATCATGGCAGAGTGTCTGTGTATGTGCTGGTAGTAGAGTGGCAGCTGCTGCTCCTATCAGGTCGGCTTAAAGATTCCATAGTTTTTCTCTGGAGGCTGAGCATATGAGTGTTGGGACATTTCAGATTACCATATAACATCTCTTGTGGCAGCTTGACAGGGATATAGCCTAGTTACCATTGCTTTCGTAACTGGGGGTTTCTCTCCTGCCAGCCAGTTCCCGAATAACCACTCTGAAGCTTAATATTATTTACAAACTGTTAGGCCTATTAGTTTAGGCTTATTATTGCTTAGCTTTTACAACTTAAATTAACCCATTTCTATTAACCATAACCACAAGGTTCATGGCTTGTTACCTCACATCTTGCTACTCCAGTGGCTGCTGGCATCTCCCAGACTCTGCCTTCATTTTCCCTGTATCTTTATTTGGGTTTCTCACATAGCTATAGTCTGTTATACCATAGACCAAAGCAGCTTCTTTGTTAACCAGTGGTAATATTATATTCACAGCATACATAGGGGCACCACACATCTTCTCCCCATTTCTATGTAATTAATTTTACATAAAACAGGTATTAAGCAAGAATTAGTTACAATATTTAGTCTATTTGTATTTGTCATGTCCAGAAGATACTGTTGTGCTTGGCCTCTCCAAAAGCTCCAAGTTTTTAGACTCCTTAGTCCCTCCTCCCTCATCGGGGACAGGTGTGTGTGTGTGTGTGTGTGAGCGTGTGTGTAGGTATGGTACTAGTTGTCCCATTTGTGGCTGAGCACTACACTGACACTCTGCACTTGACCAGTTGTGAGTTTCTGCATTTTCCACCATCCACTACACAAGGAAACTTCTCTGATGAGGTCTGAGAGCTGCACTAATCTATGAGTGTAGAGATACAAATTTAGAAGCCAACTTGATAAAATATCCATTTAGCAGAATAAGATAGTAGGGTCACTCCTGGGGCCTCTGAGCTCCCAACCGTGGATTCTTAGCCAGATTTACAGTACCAGGGATGTGTTTCCTCCTCTGAAGTGGGCTTTAAATCCAGTCAGAAATTGATATTGTTTTGGGGACTCCAAGACTCCTCTGAGCACTTGAGAAATGGTGTCTCACACTTGACCCTGGTCATTTTATTTAGTAACCCGTGGTTTTCTGGGAGGAGCATTATCCCCTGCATAGTTGATTCCAGTTGAACTTTATTATATGAAAACACACACATACATACACACACACACACACACAACCTTATAAAATGATTCTTCAGTGCCTGGTATCTGAAAGCTGACTTCCTCCCTGAGAAGATTGGTCTAGTTTATTAGCCACTAAAGGCCGGAAGCTGCTACCTGTTTTTATTTTAAATACACAAATTGGTTTTCAAATTTTGAATAACTTTTTCTTACTATTTTTTTAATCTTTCTTTTGTTTACATTGCCTTTAGTTATGCACAGACTTTGATTAGCATCAGCTTGTCAGTGCTTAGCTCTCTGGAGTTGTAGATTGAATTTCAGGCAGAGATACTTTTAATATCTTGAAGACAATTTGTGAAGTCTTTTGGGGGGCAACCACATTATGCCAATAATTTTAATTTGTGAAAAGCTCTTCATGAATTAGTTATAATGAAGCTGATTGCAGTGAATGTACTATTGAAGACATATGACGAATCATGTCACCTTGTAATTAATAGTCATAGATTGGGTCATTGTATAAAGGTTCTTGATTCTTTGAAAATGAATGTGATACATTACAGTCTTTATTACTAGTCTTGTGAGTCTTTTTCGTCATCTAAGAAGATGTGAAAATAACAAAGTTTTCATAAAAGTGTTCATTAGTTTTTCCTTTGTGTGTTTGTGTGTTTGCTGGTTTTGAGATGGAACCCAGGATCCCATTTTTTTTTTTTTATTAGCTCTCAGCTCTGGTGTGTGTGTGTGCGCGCACGTGCATCATGCATGTGCTGTCTTGGAGAATGAACCAAGGGCCTCATGTATTCTTGGTATGCATACATCATTATGCTAAATCTTCACCCTATTGTACATTTTAATAGATCCAGGATTAATTTTTTCCTGTGTCATGGAGAATTATTTAGTCCTTGCCTATGTAATATGATCAAATAAGGTAGGTAAGTGATAAGTTTACAGTGTTTAATGCTGCATAGTATTTTACCTCATGTGCTTTGTAATATTGATTATATATGATACATCCAGCCAAAGTCATCTCAAGTTCTTTCTTTTACTTTTTAAAATCTTCATTCATTTTGCAAGTTGCAGTAATGTCCTGTCCTTTTGGTTTATAGCATTGGTCATTTAAATGATCCCAAGTGTGGATAAGTTTGGTATGTAGATGGCAGTGAAACAGTCTTCCCATCTTATTCCTCAGTTCTGTCTGCTGCACTGTGCTGTGTGTGTGCCTTTCCTCCTTGTTATCTCATGCTCTTTCCTGATGACACTTGAATCATTAGATTCAGTTGTCAGCTTCAGAGCAGACTTCTGTCCTTAGAGCAGAGTCTCTGTCCTTACTGCTGGGTAAACAGATAAGTCCTGACAGGTAAACTCACCAGTGTCCTTTCTCCTTCACACCTCGACTGAGAGAAATCCCAGACTGCGGAGATGGAAGCATGAGGTCTTTGGTTCTGATTCCCGGATTCCCACACTCACATAGAAGGCGAGGTGCAGCATGTAAATGTGTAATTCAGGTTATGGGGATTCCTGACAACCAGCTCCAGATTCAGTGAGATCTATCTCCCTCACCTCAAGTGGTGAAGTACTTACTGACTTCTTGTACTTCTCCAAACCCTATCTACCAACATTCTTCTTCTTTTTTTTTTTCTTTTCGAGACAGGGTTTCTCTGTGGCTTCGGAGCCTGCGCTGGAACTAGCTCTTGTAGACCAGGCTGGTCTCGAACTCACAAAGATCCGCCTGCCTCTGCCTCCCGAGTGCTGGGATTAAAGGCGTGCGCCACCACCGCCCGACCATTCTTTTCAAATTTAGTCTGTCAGTTGTTTGTTTTGTCTCCTAGATGTTCTTCTGGTTTGCTGTTGTCATAAGCAGGTGTCTTAGGGCCACACCTAGGTATTTGCTGAAGGAACTCAGACTCGGCATGTACATTTCCATAGCTGAGGTTTCCCACATTTTGATGTTTTCGTGAAGGCCATTTTCATGGTTACCTAATGTTCCGTCATATTGAATGTACTGTAATAGACTGGCTGGCTGTCAGACCGCTTTTTCAGTTCTAAAGTTTGTGAGTGTCTCATCAGAAAATACAGGACGTTTTCAGCTTTTTGTTTTGTAAAATTTCATGTTTATGTCAGGTATGGTAAATTTGTCAATAAATCCTAATAAACCCATCACATAGGTGTGATACCTATCAAGATTTTGTTGTTGGGCTGTTTGGTTTGAAACAGTCTCTCTATGTAGTCCTGGCTGACCCTAGTATTCATTTCCAAAACAGTAACTAAAATTTGAATACATGGCCTGTGTCTTCGATACCAAGAGCAGCATACACTAAGAGCAGAGACAGAATTTGTCATATGACTGAGAACATCCAGATAACAAATGAACATTATTATGTTTTGGGTTTTGGTAAGAACTGCCATTCTTATTTTCTCATCTAAAACATTGTTGAGGTGAGGTTTTATTTTTCAAAACTAATAAGCTTTTTTTAATGGTGGGGCATTGAATCTTGCCAACTTCTTGTGAGCTTCTGAACATATGATGGCTACTAACAGAAATCAAACCCAGACAGAATTGGATAGGATTTTTATGCACGTTCTTTCATTTAGCAGTATGTTAGCATTCACAAAATTTATCATATCATGAACTTTTTTTTTTTTTTTGCGCTTTGAAGTTATAAATATCAGGAGCTGTAATGCACAATCTTCCTTGTTGGAAAAAAGGAAAAAAGGGTCTCTGATAGAAAATAAGCCAGAATGCTCACTTCAGGTGCTAGGACTTAGGTGGGATATGTTTAACTTTAATTAATGTGCATTTTTTCATTATTGCTAGCAGTTTTGTATTCTTTATTAAAGGGCCCAAAGAGAGCAAAGTGAAATTGCTTGTTTTTAAAGTAAAAATGCATACTCTTGTTCAGATGGCAAATTGGCATTATGAAATAATAAGTCTTGTCAGAAAATTATGACAGTTGACAGAAAAATATTTTTAAATGATTGTGTAGGTGTGTCTGACCCTCAGTGGAGTTTGGGGGCTTCCTGTGTTTCATTGTTTAATAAGCAGCTATTATTTTGGGAGTGAAAGCAGGAAAGATGGATGGTGATGAGTGCTTGGTGTGAAGACACTGCCTGGCTGCTTGACTGTCAGCTGTTGTTAGTCTCTGTTCCTTGTTTTCTTTATTACTAGCTCATGTCCATCAAAACAAGAGAAAATAGACTTTAAATGATTTGTGCGCACACATGTGCTGAAGCTACCCAAGTGTTGTATATGCTAACTGTACGGTCTACCACAGAACTACATCCTTTACTTCTGAATGGAATTTGGATTATTTTGTTGAATTAAATATCAAAAAGCAAAATGTTGTTCTTATTATTCAGTAACAGTACAACTGGGATAGAAGAGTATATGTTGGCACAATCAAGCATTCCCAGCTTTTGGGAGTATAGTTGGAAAATTTGAAATGAAGTATCTCGTCATAACATAATTTATTTCTTAAAGTAGAAATAAAAAAATATTAAGTTACCATCAAAACAAGTTTCTAAAGGACTCATTTGTTAGCTAAGCAGAGTCATTCACTGGTGTTTAGCTAATTAAATTGTTGGATCATAGAAGTCAAAAAAATTATGTCCAGAGGCTTGTTTAAAGCTTGTAGTAGCAAGAGTAATAGTTTTTAACATTTGAAGACATTTGGGGTGGCTTTGAAAGTCGATTAAAAAGCAAGGCACATGGTATATAGTGTTTCTCCTGGCTCTTGAGCAGTTGACAGATGTTATTGATGCTACTCTATTGTTACTTACTAGAGAACTCACTGACAAGTTTAGAGTGGCAGAAAAATTAACCTTTGAGTATTCTTTGTGTAGTACTTACAGACAAGTATTTTCAAAGTTGAGGAAACACCTAAACACAAACAGAAGTGGAATTCACTAAGTTGTGCTACAATGAATAGTGATAGGTGTGTGTGGAACAGATAAAAATTATGCAGAATCACAAAGCTGGTCAAAAAAAGTAAGATGTTCAAATCCTATGGTTACTAATGTGTTATTCATCAGATAATTTGCAGAAAATATGTGAATGACTAATGCCACTCACTCTCATGGCATTAAAATGGCATAGCCTCCATGGATCTTCGTTAACAACAAAAGCTGAGTGTCCTGACTAGCTTGGTAGTGTTTTGTTTTGTTTTGACAGTTGGTTAAAGGCTGAGGTTGAAAATTTTATGATCAAAGAGGATGAACCATTACCAATTACTATTATCAAATACTATTACTTTTTAAAAATTGTTTTTTCTTCAGATTTACAGTTTTTAAATGAATATGACATAAAATTAGAAGATAAAATAATATATACATGTAGCTAGAAGTATTTTCTGTCTTGCTGGTCCCCCTGGGCTGGTTTTTCTCCACCTGCCTGTTCCCGAAGCTGCTTATGAAATAACCTCTCTGAGACTTCTTACCAGGTACAATTGTTTGGACAAAGTCTTAGGCTTCTTACTGGCTAACTCTAATTATAAATTAACCCATTTTTATTAATCTGTGTATTGCCATGAAACTGTGGCTTACCAGTCTATATATGGTGGCTACATATGGCATCTCTTGATTCTGCCTACACTCTCTATCTCTGTTTGGATTTTTCTGTCTGACTTTACTCTGCTAAGCCATTGGCCAAAACAGCTTTATTCATCAACCAATAAAAGCATCACATATACAGAAGGACCTCCCACATCATAAACATGGGCATGGTGGTGAAAGCCTTTAATCCCAGCACTTGGGAGACAGAGGCAGGTAGCTCTCTGGAAGGTTAAGGCCAGCCTGGTATGCAGAGTGAGTTCCACAACAGCCAAGGCTATTACACACAGACACCCTGTCTCAAAAAATGAAAAACTTAAACAAGAAACTAAACAGTGTGCACATAGTTAATCAGTATGTTGCACCCTCGTGTACACAAATGCCATCAGAGAAGGCAGAACACAGATGAGCTTGGAATAGTTTCAGCTCCATCTGTAGTCTTGGGCATTTTCAGATGGTGTAGCAAGCACAAAGGAAACCCCCATGTTTCAGAATCTCCTTAACTGTACAGCAGGAGCTTCTGCTGACCTTAAATTGGTTCTGTGCTGTAGTGATACTGCAGAGCAAACGCCAAAAGAGCCTCACAATACAGTTCTACACTGTAATGAATGTCTTTTCAACAAAAATCATATGCTGGGTTTGGAATCAATATTCCCTGGCTGTACCCATGCCAGTGAAAGTAACATCAGGATTAGGAGCACTGGCTGCTCTTGTCCAGGACCTGGGTTCAGTTCCCAACACCCACATGACAACTCACATCCGCCTGAAACTTTAGTTCCTGGAGATACGGGACCCTTTTCTGGCCTCTACGGGTACCTGCATGCATGTGGTGCACATATAAAAATAAGTAAGATCTAAGAATGTAATTGATAGTGAAAATGTAAAACCCTGAGTGAAACTTCTGGGCTTCAGAACAGCCATTCTAACTATAGAAGTTCATTGCTAGTATAGTTAGGGACTGAGTGAGTGTTGGAGTGGCTACATGAATTTAGCAGGATCATACTTTTATTTTTGAGTTTGTTACATCAAAGTGATTTTTATATTAAAAGACTAAAAGCGGTTTTTGAAGATAAATACAGAGACTCATTTCAGATTAGCATTTATGAGTGAGTGTTTGCAAGAAATTTTGGGAATAGGAATCCTAGCTGTTCTTGCTAGCAGACTAGTATTGTGGGATACTGTTTACAATGGCTATGAGTTTTGTCCATGACGTTTGTGGAAGCCTTTTCTCTTGTTAGGTAAAAGTGTACATGATTTTGACTGTTGGCCTACAGAGATTAAAATACTTAGTTTTTTTTTTTTTTTTAAATAAAAAGTTGACAAATCTTTGTTTGACAGCAGAGCTTCTCAAATACAGAGTGCGCACAGTACTGGGCTACAAAAGGCCCCAAGAATCTGTATTGATTGAAAGCATCTTAGCTGATATGGTTACATGTTAGCCAATAAATCTCCAGTGTCTAGGTGGGTTTTCAGGACCTGTACTAGGGCACTCATATATTCATTCTTTTAAAAGCCTTTGGAAGTGTTAGAAACTGTTGAATGACAGCATTGGGTGAACATTTTCGTCTTAAACGCCTCCTCTCCAGGTGCATACCTATGGAAGGGTTCAGTCCTAGAAGAAACTATACATTTGCAAGAATAGTGGGAAATAAAATAGCTTGTTATTGCTGGCTGGATCTGGATCTGGACAAAGTAGGGCCTTTATCTTTTTGTTTTTTATTTTATTTTTGGTTTTTTGAGACAGGGTTTCTCTGTAGCTTTGGAGCCTCTCCTGGTCTTGCTCTGTAGACCATGCTGACCTCGCAAACCCAGAGACCCTCTGCCTCTGCTTCCTGAGTGCTGGACTTAAAAGTGTGCACCACCACTGCCCAGCCTGTCTGGTACAGTATCAACCAGTTGTCAGGCCAAAGTAGAGGTATGGAACACCCAGCTGCTTTGGGAACATGTTCTCCTAGTCTTGCTTCTCTTCATCTGAAATGAAAATGTCTTGCACTACCAAACCTTTAAAATTTTGATGAAGTCCAGTTTGTTAGTTCTTACAAAGTTGAATGTTTTAATTGTAAAATATATCTAATGTAAATTTCCCCCTTATTTTAAGGTGCTGAGGTTTGAACTTAAGGCTCTGAGTATCCTAGAGGAATTTTCCTTTGACATATGACACTTACGACTCACAACTAATGTTGTGTTCTTCTCACCCCTTAATGCATTAGAACCAAATTGACAAGGTATAGGACTCTTTTTCTTTTTTTGTATGTTTTTGAGATGAGTTATATAATCCATGCCGCCTAGAGCTCTCTGTGTAGCCTAGGCTGACCTAGAACTCATGATCTTCCTGCCTTACCTTTCTTAGTGTTAGGATTGTAGGTGTATGCCACAGCACCTACCTTATTTACATCCTAGTAGGCCAAGTGCTTTTGTGAAATCTTATGTTTATGTGCATGCTTGCATGCATGAGTGCATGCTGAATTGGGTGTACTGTTGGCTATAGTCAAAAGTATATATCTGCTATAAGATGCTTTGTTAAATGAGGTGTACCTTTAAATCAGTCGTAGTTTTGAAGTTTTGTTTATAGCATTCATTTGTAAATTTTATTGTACTTTCACCATATGTAATGTATATGTGTATGCATACACACGTGCATGTGTTGTGTTTTAATAGGTGCAATGGATGAGCTTCACAGCCTGGATCCAAGAAGGCAAGAGTTACTGGAAGCGAGATTTACTGGAGTTGCGACTGGGAGCACTGGGAGCACTGGGAGTTGCAGTGTTGGAGCAAAAGTGAGTAAAATTTTAATCTCATTTAATGTCCTTTCTTTTTAATAAGTGGTCTAAAACATACTTGGTGGGGCCGTTGAGACAGCTTGATGACCAGAGTTTCAATCCCAGAATTTTCATGTTGGGAGAACCAAGACTTACAAATTGTCCATTGGCCACCATAGTGTGTGTGTATATAACACACACACACACACACACACACACACACACACACACAAATATAAAACACTGAAACTACAAAGAATATTTTGTGCAGAAGACTAAATATATGTTTAAGTCAAACTGTTACTTTTTATGATTTTTATGATGTGTAGAGGAAAAGAAGTTAGTATTTAGAAACCTGATTTTATTTGATTGCAGAATATTTCTATATTAATGGAATGGTGTTTGGAAATTCTTGCTATTAATTTCTCGAACAAAAGGTCTTGCCTATACCTGTATATACGGAAGTGTTGCCCTGCTTTTCCCATAGTAGTTTCTAAGTGTGAGGTTTAAATGATTTTTTCACTCCGTTTTGCATTAATTTTTGTACAGACCGAGAGATAGGAGTCCATTTTCCTCCTGCATATGGATATATAGTTTTCCTTACCAAATCTGAATAGATTGTCTTTCTCTCCAACATACATTTTTAGCCCCTTTGTTGAAAATTACATGGCTGTCCCCATGTGGATTTCTGTGTCTTCTGTTTGGTTCATCTGTGTATGTTAGTCTCATTAGCATGCTGTGTCTGTTACAGGTTTGTAATATAATTTGAAATTGGCTAATGTGATACCTCTACTCTTGTTCTTTTTGCTTAGGGTGTCTTTGGCTACTTGGTGTCATTAATATTTCTATATGAGTTGTAGGATTTTCTTTTCTTTTTTCTGTTTTTGTGAAGAATGTTTAGTTTTTGATGGAGGCTAGTGTTTAATCTGTAGATGTGTTTGATGCTATAGCATTGTCACAATATTAGGCTAGTTCTAGAGATTTATCTTGTAGTTTCTCCAATTTGTCTTTAAGGTTTTCATTGTAGATTTCTTTCACCTTCTTTGTTAGAGATCTGTATGTCTACTATCTGCACACACACAGAAACACACATATTTTTACATTTTGTATCATGCTATACCATCACGAATGGCACTCTGTTCTTGGTTTCCTTCTCAGTATTTGTTTTTGATATATAGAAAGGCAACTGGTTTTGTATGCTGAACAATATTCTAATATTTTATTCAAAGTCTATCAAATCAGAGTTTTTTTTAAAATATTTATTTATTTATTATGTATACAATATTCTGTATGTGTGTAAGTCTGGTACCAGAAGAGGGCACCAGACCTCATTACAGATGGTTGTGAGCCACCATGTGGTTGCCAGGAATTGAACTTGGGACCTTTGGAAGAGCAGGCAATGCTCTTAACCACTGAGCCATCTCTCCAGCCCCCTCAAATCAGAGTTTTCTGGAGTCTCTAGAATTTCTTGAGTAGGGAACATGTTATCTGTATAAGAGGTAATGTGAGTTAGTTTGTACCCTATTCATGTCTCCTTTGTTTCTTGCGGGTTGTTTTGGGTTGTTTTTTGGTTTTTCAAGACAAGATTTCTCTAATTTTTCCTTCTTTTTCAGAGTATTGTAAAAGGTATTGAGTTTTATTTTTTCTTTATCTTTTAGTGGAATTTTCCTCTTCACTTTATTTTCAGTGTTCATTGCTATTGAATAATAAGTACATTTGAATTTTGTGTGTGAATCTTGTGTCCTGAAACCTGATTGAACTTACTTATTAGCTCTGCTAGTTTTGCCAAAAGCAGTTACTCAGTGTTTCTATGTACAGGATAGGCAGAAGAACAACTCATGTCCCTTGTCAGAGGAGACCCTGGGATTGACATCCTTAACCATAGGCTTGAGCAAAAGACAAAGTGCTATATACCATATCATCACAGATGCTATTTTATTTACTGTTGAATTGTCCCCAAATGAATAGAGAGTTTGAATTGTGTATGCACTTTAAGTGTCATTTTCCTAGTTTGGTGAATTTTTTTTTGAAAGGCACATCTTGGTGCGGGATAATTCTGTCAATCATGTTTTAAATAAACGCTGATTGGCCAGGCAGGAAGTATAGGCAGGAAAACCAGACAGGAAGTAGGTGTGGC
>JAQHUG010000090.1:5714338-5766024 GCA_028555095.1 Dicrostonyx torquatus | reverse complement strand
CTTCTTCCTTCTTCCTTCTTTCTTTCTTCTTCCTTCTTTCTTCTTCTTTTTTGTTTGTTTGTTTTTCAAGACAGGGTTTCTCCGTGTAACAGCCCTGACTGTCCTGGAACTTGCTCTGTAGACCAGGCTGACCTTGAGCTCACTGAGTTCATGCGCCACCATCACTTGGCTTATTTTTGGAAAATTTTAATTTTGTGTGTGAGGGGGGGAGGGAAGGTGCAGGTCAGAGGATCAAACTCAGGTCGTCAGACTCAGTGACCAGCTCTTTTACCCACAGAGTCACCTCTCTAACTCTCAAAATTTTCTGCTTCTTGGTCTCAGATATTTTACTTTGATGTACCTAGGTGTGATTTTTCTTGTTCTTATATTGTGGGAGAATTTGTGAGCCTATAAGTTTATGTCTTCACCAAGTTTGAGAATTTTCATTCTTTTCTTTGCCCTTGCTCCTTTGTCTCTCTTGTGACTAATTGCATGTAAGTTGGATTGTTTACTGGTGCCCAGAGGACACAACTTTAATGCCTGCCTGTTACCTAGTTTGGATAGCTCTGCCCTCTGCACTCTGCTCATGAGGAGTGGAACTTTCAAGTTGTGGAGTCCAGTCTGTCTCTTCTCTAGGTTTCTTCTTCTGATGAAAATTCCGGCCTGTTCATTTCTTACAGGTGTATGTGATGTGCCATTTGAGCATGTCTGTAGCTACTTTGAGCTGTTTTACTTATTGATTCCATTATCTCTGACAAAAATGACTGGATGGTGTGTTCTGGAGAGTGTTGTCTTTTTTGGAAATCGTTTTAATAACAGCTAGTTAATTTATCAGGACAGCATAACTGTGTTGCCACAGGGTGTCCAATCACCACATTGCTTCTCAGGGTTTGTAGACTTCTCCAAATTGCTTAGAGTTGTTCTTAACATAGATCAGGTCACCTAGAGACGAGCAAAAGTTAGAAATTTTTCTTTGTGGTTCTTTATTTTCTACATATTTCTTCACTTTTCATGGCTGCTGTGCTATCCAGAAACCATTTTTCCTAACCAGTGAAACTTAAGATTTTGATCCAATTTGTAGCTGCCCTGGTGTAGTTCTTGTGTCCAATCCAAATTCAGAACTATTATTATTTTTATTTGAATCTGCGTCTAGTATACTGAGATTTGTGGCTCTTGAGGGACAATGCAAATGGTATAATTAGAATATCCCAAAATTGTTTATTTGGTCCTTATTAGTAAGCAAACAATATTCTGTTGCTTCCTTTCAGTGCTCAGAGGTTCAGCTCTTCATTGTGGTTGGCTAAGCAGTGGTTCTTGATTGTATTCAGATAGCAGTCGCTGTCTTAAAAATCTTACAGATTTAAAATGTTATGCTCACAGTTGCTTTCTTCAAATGTTTTCTTCTGGCATAGACCATTGGAAAACTTCTCTTTATTCTTCTGAGTTGATGTTTTTGTGTTATTTCCCGTTGTAAATTAAAATATTTGTAAGAAATATTCCTTAAATTATAATTTTATTATTTTCTCCTCTTAGTAGTCTTTAATTTCTTCTCTCTGTTAATTCTTTGTAGCTTCCCTGGTTGCCTTCTCTCAAATTCTTTTTATTTAGCCCATGAGATGGTTCAGTGGGTAAAGGTGCTCCTTGCCAAACCCAACAGCCTGAGTCCAATCCCTGGAATGCACATGATGGACAGAGAGAACTGACTCTTGCAAGTTGTCCTTGACCTCCACATAGTCACCCCCCCCACACACACACCAAGTAAATCTAATAAATAAAAGTCTTTTATTGTATTTCTTGTGATTGCAAAATGTCTTGTAACCTTAAAGCCTTCTGTTGTGTTTATTGCTTGTTCCTTACTGACACTATTTCTGAAGCTTCCCTGAGTTCTGCCACCTTTCATGTTTAAAATCTGATTGTAGTGGTCTTTCTTATTATAAACTCTTTGTAATGCTGTGTCTCATTTTGAAATAATGAGTTACAGTTTTCACCTATTTTGTGGGTGTTTCTGGCACTTTTGTAAATTTGGGCTCCTTTTACACTTTTGTTTTTCTTGTAGTAACTTTATAAGATTGACTCATTTTGTTTGCTTTTTGAGAATCAGCATGACTTTTCCCACAGAGTTCCCTCTGCTGTTGGTTTTGGATTCACTTCAAAACTGAGGCATTTTCCTTCTTTTCTGAAATTTCTAGTCTGTGCCTTCAGAAATTTGCATGTGTTAACACATGTATGTTGGGGTGCATATGTTTTTGGAGGCCAGAGATCAATGCTGGTGTCTTCTTTCATCACGACACACTTTATAAAATTTTTCTTTTTTTTTTTTTTTTTGCCAGGTGATGGTGGTGTATACCTTTAATCCCAGTACTCAGGAGGCAGAGGCAGGTGGACCTCCATCATTCGGGGCCAGCCTGGTCTACAAAAACTAGTTCCAAGATAGGCTCCAAAACTACAGAGAAACCCTGTCTCGGGGGGATATATATATATATATATTGGCTGGAGAGATTGCTCAGGGGTTAAGAGCACTGGCTGCTCTTGCAGATGATTCCCATTACCCACATGGCAGCTCACAACTGTCTGTAACTCTAGGGCACCTGACATCCTCACACAGACATACATGCAGACAAAACACCAGTGCACATAAAAATAAATAAATCTTTTTTAGAAATTTATTTTTAATCTTATGTGTTTGGGTGTTTTACCTGCAAGTATGTCTGCTCATCACTTGCATGCCTGGTCCCTGCAAGGACCAGAAGAATGAGTCTCATCCTCCTGAATTGGATTACTGATGACTGTGAGCTGCTGTATGGGTGCCGGGAATTAAACCCTGGTCTTCTGGATGAGCACCCAGTGCTTTATCAGCTGAGTTGTCTCTCCAGCCCCCTACCTATTTTTTGAGACCCCTGTCTCTCACTGAACTTGGAGCTTCTCCCTTTGGCTAGATTGGTTGGCTAACAAGCCCCAGGGATGTTTCTTTTTCTTCCCTCAGCAGGGTTGATATTACAGGTGAATGCCACTTCTGCTTCTGGATTGATCACAGGTCCTCATGCTTGCACAACAAGCCATCTTTCCCCTACCCTACTCTGGTCTTTTATCTGGATATTTCTTTCCCTCTATTGCTGTTGTACCTATTGTGCTTCTTTTAATTCCTCACAGAATAATGTACACTCCTTTTACTTTCTTCCCTTTTATGAACAGGTCTTTCCAGGATTCATTTAAGATGACTGTCTCAACCGTTTTTAATTGTGGATGGACTCCTTGTACTTAGAGACCATTTAAGTACATGTCAAGCAAAAGTCTCTCTCTAGGCCACAGCTTCTGTCCTTTATTTGTCTGCTGACTTAAAGAATGGGTTTTTGGTGTTTGGTGGTATCCTGTTTTCATTCTGTAGACAGCCTTTCTCCTTTTGCTGTTTTCCACACAGCCCTTGTAGTTGTTTGTGCTTTGTCCCCACCTGCTGTTTTGGGGGAGAATCTGCATAATTTCCTGTCACTTGGCTTTATTGTTTGTGTCTGCAGATTTTTGATAACTGTTTAGTTTTGTGTGTGTCTTCATGAGGTTTTACAGATGGTTAAAAATTTTGCTACCTCCTGCATTACTCCAGAGACAGAATTTCTGCTTTGGCAAATTTGCTTAATTTGAACTTTGTCCCAGTACTCTTTGACTCTTAACCATTTCAGCTGCCATTCTGTGTTGATAGCCTTACAGCGTTTATAACAAGAAGTGACTCACAGTTGTTACCAGAAATTTATCTACAAATAATTAGTCTAGTTTGTAACTTAGCAGTAAGATTTGTAGCTACTCTTAGAAAGGAGACGGAGAAGAAGAGACATCTAAGGATGTCAGTTGGTTTGCATTTGTGTCGTAACCTGTCGTCATCATCTGGTCAGAACATTCCTGTAGGATAGATCCACAAAGTGCTAAGCATTGCAGAGGCGAAGCAGACACCAGCCTGCTGACAGAGTGTTTATGTGTATCCACCCTGCTCAAAAGTACGTTGTTCAGAAAATGAGGAAAGCAGTTAAGATTGTCAAAACAGAACAGAAAGGCAGTCTGTTTCTATGAAGAAGGAAAGTATGAGACATAGAATGTGATCTTTATGAATGAGGCTCATGGATAAGTCTTCCTTAGGTTGACAGGTAACTTTAGTGGTCTTGTACCCCAGCCATGGCCCAGTTCTTTGCCTTTGAATTGATGTTGTAAAATAATCAATGCAAGTAAGCTTCTGAAACAACAGAATTTTGGTAGCTTGGAAATCATTCCAAACATTTGTAGCGTTGAGAATATGATATTTGTTATATTTATCTTGCATGATTTCCTTAAAGAAATCATACTTAGTTTTCATATATATAAAGATAGGTTTTATAACTCATAGTATGTTTCTTTAACATAACTCCTAATTTTCACCTTTAAAAATCTTCCACAGGCCTCAACAAATAATGAAAGTTCTAATCACAGTTTTGGAAGCTTAGGATCTTTAAGTGACAAAGAATCAGAGGTAAGTGATTTATTTTAAATGTGGCACTGGGAAAGTAAAAGCTGGAATAATTTTTTAAATGAATGCCCCTCCTTCCCCCTTAATAACTGTGGTACTGAAGGTTAATATTTTGAAGTTTTCTTTTACAATTTTCCATGTAGTTCCCTGCCCCCTTGGGGTGGTGATGGTAGGGAGTGGGGGTGACCTTGATGAAGCACAACTGTTTAGATTGAAGATTGTATTTGACTTTAGAAAGAATACAGTTTTTTTGATTCTGTAGCTTAATTTGCTCCTAAATAATACAAAGATGTTGTCAATGGAACACCAGCCATTTGTGGTTTTATATGATGAAGGTGGGTTTTTGAAATATGCTGCAGTTCATAGTTTTTAAATTTTTAGTATTTCTCATTTTAGGTTGATCTTTATAAGGGTTTGTGTGCTTTCCTAGTTATAATAATCTATCTATATAGAATTCTTGTGGAATCAAGCTGATGGGTTTTATTTTCCATATTTTTAAGAAATGTGACAAATCCCCTTTACTAGCATCTGTTTACTGACCTCACCAAGAAGTACGTGGTATTTATAAGTGAACATTTAGGTCCATGGTATGGCCTATTCTGTACATGATATACTTGATGGCGTCTTCTAAAAATGGTTGACATGAATGTGTTTGGGTTTAGTATTCATGTTTTGATAGAATGACTTTTTGTGGTCTAGCCTTTCTCTCAGGTTATAGAATTCTGTCTATTAAAACAATTTATGTGTGTATGTATGCGGCATGTATACATGTTTGTATTTTTTTCTGTCATTGTAAATCATTTATACTTGATTCTTGTAGCCTTTCTGTCAGTAGGTTGTTAACACTCAGGAATTCTTATTGCATTTGGCTTCCTTGTTCAATGGAGAGAGAAACTCAAGGGTGGCATCTTTCTAGCTGTTTGTTACTGAGAGCACCTAGGAACCTGTAGGTAGGCAGTTTTGTGCAGTTGTACAGGCACCCTGCACTCCCCAGGAGTGTGGCATAGGGTTCTCACTCATCAGGCTTTCCCTTCCACAGAGACAACTGGCAGGCAGCTGAAAGGACTGTGCAAGTGACGGGACTTTATCTGCAGTAGGTTCCCTTGAGGTAAGCGTTAGTCGCCCCTGTAGCATCAGTTATCACAGTTTAGTTTTTCAGATTAGCACATGTGTACTAAGACCTTTAAAATAGGTTAGTTCTAATCCAAGTGAAGTTAAAAAAACAAACAAACAAAAATAACAAATCAAGAATATTTCTTACTTCTTTTGGATTTTGGAATATTCTTGATTTTTTTCCATAGATGAGTATATTCAATAATTTCATATGTTCTTTCATAATCTTGTATTATGAAGAGCAATAAAATAACTCTAGGTGTTTTTCCTTTCTGTTAGCCATATATTTGCATATATATGTAGCAAAGCATAGTAAAAGTTAGGGTCCCTATATAAATACCTTCATAGGGGATAAAGTGTTTCATGGTTCATTAGTTAACCAATATTTGCAGTGCAACATATAGATCAAATATTTGGATTCTTAAAGAGGAATTAATCTATAATAAAATTACCCTTTAAAGGATTCAGTGGCTATATTTTAGTTGGATTTTAAATAGCTGTATTATTTGTACATAGATTTGTTTGTATAGACATTTTGACATTTGGGGCAGCAGTAGAAAATCTTGAAAAATTATTTGGCTTTTGCTGTCCTGTGTTGTGTATATGGGATTTTTACAAATTGATAGTTAAGCTTAGTACCAGCGTATTTTGACATTTTTCTCAGATTGTACATGTTTCCGTTTATTAAAAGAATTAACTGTTATTAATTGTTCTACATTTCCATGTCAGAAGTTACTTATCTAAGAAAAATGAATTGCAGGCCTTATCTCTGTAGTAGGAACCTTAATTAATGAGTTTCCTTGAGATGAAATTTCGTACATACCAAATATGAATGTTCATAGGTCATGCTTTAAGGCATTGGAAGTAAATGGTCATGAGTTAGAAGTACTTTTTGTTCTATATACACTGAGTAGTATAATTTAGATTGTGTCCCTTGTCTCTTGACATCACTTATTCTTTTTTGGTTATCTGTTTCCTGATTGTTATTTTTTTGGACAGAACCAAGGCCTTGATATATTTTTAAAATAATAGTGTTTGTTTCTGCATGGAAGTAGTACTAAAAGGTTTATGTTTTTTAATTAGCTGTCCTTTCACCTGACCATACCCTCACCTCAGTTATTTTAGCTTTTCCTCCTGAGATTTAATTACAAACTTGAATAGAAATGTGTGCACATCTGTTTTGGTTTACCAGCTGAACATTTATCTGCTTGCTCTTTTAGTACTTAGGACTTTAACTAACTCTTTGCTCGGTTGTCTTCTGCTCACACACCCAGAATCATATTTCTTTGTCTTCTTACTATTAGCACTGAAGAGCACCTCACAGCCAGTATTAGGGTAATTGAATCTGCTTTACACTTCCGTCTTAGTTCATCTGTGTATTATTTAATCTGTATAGATGGCTTATTTTCATCTGTAGGATTACAGAATAAAACCCTTTTGTGGGGTTGGAAAGTAAAGTGCACTGTGCAACACCAGGGACCTGAGTGTGAATTCTTAATACCCACGTACAAAACTGGGCATGGCAGCATACCTTTGACCTTTGTGCTCAAGGGGACAGACAGATCACTGGGATTTGTTGACCAACCAGTCTAGCCAATCAATGAGCTCCAGGTTCAGTAAGAGACCCTGGCTTAAAAAATAAGGTAGAGAATGAGAGAGACAACAGATGCTCACTCTGGTCCCTCTACACACTTGTACACCTCCATTCACGTGTACCCACACACTTATCACGCAGATACATTCCTCTTGATAGTGCAACTACTTGTTTGATACGAATGTTCTGGTTTGTTTTCTTTTACATCATTCTGAGTCTATTCAGTCTTCAAAAATCTAATGTCCCTCTAGCCCAACCATTTATTTATGAAAATAAATAGGATAGCATCTCCGCTTTCAAGTGAGGTCAGCATTTGGGAGGAGGCAGGCAGACATCTAAACATTGTTTTCTGACAATGTAGTGCAAGGTACTCTGAGAGCCAAGGGTAGGAAGCTGAAGGTTTCTGTGCCTGTTAAGGGAAGGAAGGAAGGAAGAGATGAAGGAGGTGCATTAGCATCCCAGAGGATAAGGCAGAGTGTGAGGAGGCAGAAGGCTAAGGGATTGCAGTATCTTTACTTTTGTGTGGAAGGAAGCATAGGCCAGTTTAGTTATAGAGATATGGCAGTGGTATGGAATGATGTGAGATGGGGATCACATTTTAAAGGCCCTTGAATTTCATAGTGAGGAATTTGGTGATGGGAGAACCTTGAAGTGGGAGAAACAAACTGAAAAAGTATCAGAGGCTCCCCTGATAGGTCCCAGGGTAGAGGATAGAATGTGAGGGAGATGAGTCTGTGAGGCAGTACTGCCTTCTTTATAAAAGGCCAATCCCTGAGAGAGGCTGTAAGTACACTGTTTTCAATGTTGACTTTTAGACTCTGCCCCCACCCCCATCCTTAGAGTTCACTGAGAAGTTACTGTGATTGTCACAATCTAGGGCCTGTCTTTCAACCATTAATGTGCAGTAACGCCCTAGGTGCTTAGGGCAGTTCTGAGGAATTTTTTAAAAGCTCTTGCATTCCACTGGATTTAAACAGAAGAATGAATAGACTTTGATGATATTGAGGAAAAGAAGGAAAGATAGATTTATAGTATTTTGCCTTTGAGATAGACGAGCAAGCAAAGTGGATGGTAGTAGTGAGTTGTGTCTCTCTGGGATGGACAAGTGAGGTGGGACTGCAGGTAGCAGAAGACTAGAGGAAAGAACCTGGTAATCTCTGGCATGGGCCGCAATGAGGGCTTAGGTACAGACAACCACATCTTAAAATGCAGTCTGGCTCCTGACATTCCTGAAAATTCTTCAGGGAATTTTTGAAACTGTGCTATCTCCTTCCTTCCTTCCTTCCTTCCTCCCTCCCTCCCTCCTTTCTTTCATTCAGCGTTTATAGAGAATTTCTATACTGTATATCACACTGTTTATTTATGCATTATGTATTTGTATGTCCTAGTGTGGCAAAATCTTGAAAGGTAACATTTGTATTTGTAATGAACCCAAAAGAAAGCAGTTTGATTATTCTAGCATCTCCCCGACAGGAACAACTTAAAGAAAAAGTTTGCCTTGACCTGCATTTTAGTGTGTGACCTGACAGGGGTTGTGAGTAATGAAGAAAATGACATACATGGAGTATAGTTGGAATGAAGAGAAAGCTCAGCATGTTTATTTTATACATCTGAATGGAAGAGGCAGGTTTCTTGTATGTGGCTGAAGGAGGAGGTGGAGTTATTGTATACAGCTGAACAAAGAGGCAAGTTTAGTTACTCTTGGTAGGGGTTGTCTTAGTGGAGCAGTCTCAAGCAGAGTCACATATACTGTTCATAGTGTCAACATCTGCACATGGACCAGAGCAATTGTGGTCCTTGGCTACCTTTATGCTCATGTTAGCAACACACAATCACTGAGGGCTCCCTCCGCTCCCGTTGAGTTTGTTTGGCTCATATTTCAGAAGCTTATTTCCTCATGGTGGAAGGCAAGGCAGTGTAACAGCTTAGCCGGAATATGCATAGGGCCGCTGGTCACATGGTGTCCATGGTCAGAGAGAGATGAGTGCTGGTGCTTCACTTGCTTCTGCCATTTTTCTTTTCTTTCTTTTTTTTTTTTTTTTTCTGAGACGGGGTTTCTCTGTAGCTTTAGATCCTGTCCTGGAACTAGCTCTTGTAGACCAGGTTGGTCTCGAACTCACAAAGATCCGCCTGTCTCTGCCTCCCGAGTGCTGGGATTAAAGGCGTGCGCCACCACCGCCCGGCTTGAAAGCTGTTTCTGTGAAGGAGTTCACCTTAATAATGTGCTTATTGCTGAAAATGTTAGCAGGGAAGATGGACATGGTGACAAAGATGAACTACCTGTTGCGATAGGTGGACAGTGGGGAGAACTGGAAAAAGCCCTAAGATATGACACCTAGGCTCAGGGTCCATAGATGATAGATGAAGAGGATCCGTGTGCTAGTTTAGCTGGAGAAGAACAATGGGACAGTGAGGAGAGTGACTGTTTTTGTCAGAATCTGGATTGTGACAGAAGGGAACATATTTAGAGTCACAGTATTGATGTAAATACAGGAAGAAAGGATCCTAGCAGCATTGCGATGGAATCAAAGGATGTGCCGAAGAGAGAAGATAGAAAGCCAGCCACCACACCCCAAAAGAGGGTGTGAATGAATGAAGTCCAGGTGGTGGGTGGGCTTTAGTCATTCCTTTTCCTGTCTATCAGGGAGGTGGATAGCCCAGGATATCCAATAACCTTTCCCCCTAACTCCCAGTGGAAACAGATTCTTTCTGCACCACTCTCCAAATATTTGTTAGTAAACTAGAGCCGTGTCTAGCACTCTCCTAAGGAACCATGTCTCCAGCTCTGCTTTTCTATTTTAAAAGTAAAGTGTGAATGGATTTTGGGCTTAAGGGGGGGTGGCTAAAATTTCACAAAAGCAGTTATACTACCCGCAGAGGTTAGAATTAAAGGATGTACTTCATCTGCTCTTCAGCTTTGTCAAGGAGACTGTATTTCTAATTACCAGTAATCCTGTGGTTTTCTCATGTTGTAGAGCCTGCTTTGAGCCACCTGTTTGCAGTTCTGTAGCAGGAGTCTTCCCTGTGTAAATACAATGGTCTTTTCCCTTCTTGAGTTTTTTTTCTAAATTCTGTACACTTGCTGTCCCCACCCCTCTTAGCTCAGTAAACAAAGATAAATCAAGGAGTTTATGATTATGAATATCAACACTATCCCTACTCTATCTCTAATTTTGGTTGTCTTGGGATGTTTTTCTCTGCCTTGCTTATATCATTGAATTATATTATTTTTAATAATTAACATAGAGGAAACATAGTAGTGTATCTGTGTTTCTTATGTGTGCTTACATAAAGCAGACACGCAACCATATTATTCCACTTTGCCTCAAATTTATCTTTAATACCTTTTGTAATACCACATAAGCTAAACTAGAGTTGAACAGCAACATTTGCAAATTTGATTTATTGCTAGAACTAGTTTGTTTTTTATCTTCTTGGTATTTTTCCACTGGTCTTGAACTGGTGTTGTAGTTTAAGAGTGTTGTGTTATTTAGCATTGAGAGTTTTAAGTTAAAGGTGCATAGGAGCTGGTGCTTGTTGCACCTGGAGCATATTCCTTAGTTTTACTTTGTTTAGTACACACTCTCGGCTCTTTCCTCCTCTCTCTGCCAGGTGATTGATGAATATATAGCAACAAGCCAACAGACGCAGATAGCTTCTCTCTTGCTGTTCACCTTTTCTTTAATGCCCTAGTCTGAGTACTCAATAGAAAAAGGAGCCTGAAAATGACTTTCATTATAAATAAGTTGGAAATTTTTTTTATTTTTATTCCCATTTCCCCTAATTTATTGCTTTTGTTTTGATTTAAATATGCTTACTTTAATGTGTGTGGGCAATGGTGATGCACATCTTTAATCCCAGCCTGGCCTACAGAATGAGTTCCAGGACAGCCAGAGCTACACAGAAAAACCTGTATTGGAAAACTGAGAGGTGGGGGGGGGTCATAGCACCATGCAATAAAGGGTACATTCTTCATAAGTATCTATATTTGATAGAACATTCAGAGGGAGAGGTGTTGCTAGCTTTTTGTGTTGCCCAAATATATACATGATTTCCTAAAAGGGAGGAAGGGTGAAGGAAAAGTCATATGTGGGGCAGTGGATATCAAAACCCATTTTCATAAAATAGGAAGGGCATATCCATCAGTCTCCTTCCCGCCGCCGCCCAGTTACAGAACCCAGTTTACCCACTTGGAAATTTTGATATACTCTTTTTAGGTAATTTGATTTCTTCACACTCTAAAAACTTTGAAATGATAGTTTCTAGGCATTTTTTTAGCAAGCAAACAAAACATTGTTAAATATTGCCCTTTATGAAAATGTGTTTAATATGGTTGGTTTCTCAAGCAGAAAAACTTGCAAGCTTTTTAAATATAAAACTTCCTGGAAGAGAAAAGTGAGATTGTTTTAATTTAAGTGGGACTCTTCTAAATTCAGTCTCGAATAGTGCTTGATATAGTCTAGTAGATGATCAGTAGATATTTCTTGAAAGAATAAGTTAACATCACTGTTACCCCTCCTCCTCCACAAAAGGTCTTCATCCTCCTGTCAGCCCGTGCCACTCTAAGGTGCTCACATTTCCTGGCGTTTAAGATGATAATACTGTGTTAGTAAGTTCATCTGAAGATGCAGTTTTCAGACTTTTAGGCATCAAGATTGAACTCTACACTCCTTCATGTTAATGAGAATCCCAAAGACCTTTTTGTAATTTTTTTTTCATTTTGTTTATGTGCATTTATGTCTGTGTGAGGGTGTCAGATCTTGGAGTTACAGACAGCTGTGAGCTGCCATGTGAGTGCCGGGAATTGAACCCAGGCCCTCTGGAAGAGTAATCTGTGCTCTTAACTGCTGAACCATGTTTTCAACACCCCTCCCCCCAAAAAAACTTCTTAAATGTAGTTTACAACTATGAGTATTTACCATTTTAGGAATAAAAATTTTTTTGTAGGACCAAGATATGTAAGTACACTATCCATAAATTCTTAGTAAAAATATCCTATGTTTTCACAGTTTCTGAAATGTTCCCTTTTAAATTTCAGTATGCTAGCTACAAATAATTCTTACACATTTACCAGAGCAGGATTCGTGAGGCTTTGCATTTTACTCCAGGTAATTACAGGGAACAGAGGATACTGTCCTATATGATTGGTGAGGATGTTTAGCGGAATCTCTGCATTTTGGTAGTCAGAAATGCCTTCAGGTATTGCTTGCTGTCTAATAGTGGGAGGAGAAATTTCTTTTGATAAAAGACTACCCTAAACAGAGGGGAGGAAGTAAAGTATGTTAACCGTGGAGGTGAGTAGAACTATCTAAAATTTAAATCTCCAGACATGCAAACAAGCTCACAGAGTTGTCACTTGCCCATAGTTAAACGCATGGTAAGTTAATGGTAGAAATTCTAATTCAAAAGCCTGTCTTACTAAATAATCAACCCTAATTAGTCTTCTGAAAACAAATGATCTTTTAGAGTACAGAATCTTTCGGTTCGAGATCGTTTGGAGCAGTTGTCAAATATACCAGTCCAAGTAGCATCTGGAATAAGAGCACATCTCAAGTGCTCATTTCACGCATGTGATTCCTAGAGTGGAGCTTGGAGCTCAAGCTGACATTGCCGAGAATTTTGTTTTTAGTTTTATTCTTTAATAGAGTCTAAAAAATACTAGAAAATACATTTTTATGACAACAAAATACAGTGAATATTTTACTAATGTTCTTTATTTTTCATTTTCTAAAATAACTGAGTAACCATGACATCTTTCTGCCCTGTGAACTTGCTATGGTCTAATTAGTTTTCTGCTTTAATGGCACAATTTTGGCCTTTAATTGCACTAGGAAATTATAAGGAGTAGTACTATTATTTTTTGTGTGGGGGTGCTTTGTCTGTATGTCTGTGTACCACGGGCATGCCTGGTAACAGGGAGGTCAGAAGAGGGCTTTGGATACTCTGAAACTGGAGTTCTGGGAAATGATCCTGGCTCCTCTAGTTCAAAGAGCAGACAACACTTTTAGTTGTTGAACCATTCTCTTTAACCTAAAAGAAGTAGTTTTTTTTTTTTTTTTAACTCTTTTCAGAACAGGATTTCTCTGTGCAACAGTCCTGGCTATCCTGGAACTCACTTTGTAGACCAGGCTGGCCTTGAACTCACTGAGATCTGCCTGCCTAGTGCTGGGAATAAAGCCATAAGCCACCATTGCCTGGCTAGAGTGATATTCTTATTTTAGAGATTATTACACAGAAAATTCATAATTTGCTACTTTAGATAGCTTTATCTTTGCCCCAGTGATACATCAAAATCACTTCTAGATCTTTTAAGGTGTCTTTGTAGAAATAGTTGAATTTGAAATAGAGACTCTGTTTAGAAATAACGGCTTTGTAAATTGAAAATCATTGCCAATAGATATATGAAAGAACAGTTAAAATTAAGACTAATCAAACTCCTGAGAAAAATAAAATATATTGTTTTCAGAAAAATAATAATGTATGTTTGTGTCTGTGTGCATGGGAACTGAATTTAGAGCTTCTTGTGTCCCAGGCAGATGGTCTGCTACTGAGCAGTACACTATATTATCCTACTTACTCCTTTTGTATAGCTCTTGAAATACTGGTAGGTATCCTCATATATTAATATTGTTAAGTATAGATTGATATCGCCATTGATATTAAATTTTGAATTGTGCAAGTACTACATTTGATCTGAGCCACCACGTGGTTGCTGGGAATTGAACTCAGGACCTTGGGGAAAGAGCAGCCAGTGCTCTTAACTTCTGAACCATCTCTCCAGCCCAGCAGTTCATATCCTCAGACACAGCATTTACTCTTAAAAATATCACAGCAGGTCTGGAGAGGTGACTCACTGGTTAAGAGCACTTGATACTTTTGCAAAGGACCCAGGTTCAGTTCCCAATATCCATATTGTAACTAACAGCCATCAGTTAGTCCAGTTCCTGGGAATCCAGTACCATAGCATACACATGATGAGTGCAAGAAAGCAGCCAGAAAGTAAATAAAGTTTTTTAAAAAAATTAATATTTTTAAAGAAATAAAACAGCACAGAGGTAGGTATGTGTGTGTGTTAGAACTAGAAATTTGTATTTAAGGTATTGACTGTAATAAGTGTATGAAAGACAGTTACCACTTCTTGTCTGTTACAATGGGACAGAAATTGAAAACACTGTTCTAAATTTTTCATATTGTAATTACTCTCATAATGCCAAGACTGTACGGTGAATTACCTCAAGTTATTGCTTCCCAAACCCACTGATCTCATCCTAACAAGTGTTCTCTATGGCTGTTTGATTCTGCTTTTGTGGCTTGAAAGCTGCTGACAAGATAATTTGGATAAGGGAGAAAGTTCAACTTGATTCTATTTTATGGTGCATTCTTAAAGGGAAAGCCAGAGAAAAGAAAATGTCAGTAAACAGTTTTGCCACATAATGAGAAGATGGCACTCTAAATCACCAAATTACTGTCTATAGTTATTGAAGATGTAGTATGTTCTTCTTAACATACAGGGGTTCTGTTTTAAGTGACCCAAGTGAAAGCTTAGGTTAGAATGAATGGTAGGATAGTAAGTAACATGGTTGTTGGAACTCAAGTCGTAGATGCTGGACATGTCATGTAAAGGACAGTGAAATGTGCAGACTTGAAAAAGTGTAGCTGTTTATATTGAAGTGTGGTCACCCGCTTCCTTCTTGCTGATGCTCTCACACTTTAATATTATGGTACTGTCATGTAATAGGAGCAGTATGTCATAGAATAGAGTACACTCGAAGTAGCTAATGTTTTTATTTACTTAGAGTAACATGGAAAAACTTTTATTTGATGATGTTTCTAAACCGCACTGAATATATAAACTTTTATAGTAGGTTTTAGAGTTAGCAGGATAACAGATTTCCTTTGAGGGGTCAAAGTTTCTTGCAAAGATTTCCAGATAATAGTTCATTATTAAGTTTTGTTTCTTTTTCAGAGATGGACTACTCAAATTCCAGGTCATTATAGTTGAAAATATCTTGAATTAGAATGTCCATATTTATAATAGATTTTACAAAAACCTAAATAAAACATCAAGGAAGCAAGAACAATTTCACAGCAGAATTTGCTATATTCTGATCTAATTCTTAAAAGTTTAGAGAAAACAGAATCTTTTTTAAAATTATTATTTAACTTGTGTGGGTGTTTTGTGTGCATGTGTGCTTGAACACCACATTCAAACTTGTGCTTGCAAAGGTAGAGGATGTGAGATCCCCTGGAACTGGAGTTACAGATAGCTGTGAGCCTTCATGTGGGTGCTGGGGGTTGAGTCCTGGTCCTCATTTTTCTTAACTGACCAATTTTTCCAGCCCTGAAAACAGAATATTTTACACATTTCACATTCTTGGGGAGGGGGTATTAATTTGCTTTGACTGTTTTTGTAAGGATTGAGGCTTTGATATGTACTGTTAAGTAACAAAGATTTCCCCATCGTTGTCATTTCTCAATCCAGTTTAACAAATTCTGCCAAAAAATTGGTTAACAATTGAGCACTGGGTGCAGGATGGCTTAGTGGTTAGATGGCATCAGTTTAACAGTTTGAAAATTGCAATTAGATTCTAAACTTTGTCAGTGATGTGCCTCTGTAGTGATTAGATAATTCCTGAATTTCTGCACATTTCCCTCGCAAATTGTAAATCCTCAAACAGGTCTGTGTATGAATGAATTACTCAGAGAATTGATAGTGGTAGACTTCATTGTATATTTTTGTTTTGTCTAACATCAGTATTGCTTACATTATTTAGATTTAAACCCAACAAACTATTCCACTGTTGTAAGAGGGGGCGGCTGTGTTCTCAGCATATGAGGGGAACGCAGGCCCTTTTTTTCTTTCCTGCCCGGCTCTCGTCCGCCAGCTAGCTTATGCCCGAAATAACCACACAACAATTATATTCATTTAAATACTGCCTTGCCCATTATCTCTAGCCTTTTCTTGGCTAACTCTTACATCTTAAACTAACCCATTATAAAAAGTCTGTATGTCACCACGAGGTCGTGACTTATCGGAAGATTCTAACCTGCATACATCTTGGGCCGGAGGATCATGGTGTCTGCTACACTTCCTTTCTTCCCCAGCCTTCTGTTCTATCTACTCCGCCCACCTAAGGGCTGTGTCCTATCTTACAGGCCAAGACAGCTTCTTTATTAACCAATGAAAGCAACAGAAATAAAGAAGGACCCTCCTACATCATTCCACACACATTTGCATTAGGGTTGCTGGGGGCCTAAACTATGTTCTGTGATGCACAAATGTGTACACACACACACACACACACACACACACAAGTGTGTTCATAAATAGAAAATGTTTTCACACTCTACAAATTACTTGTAAGCTTACTAGGGCACAAGTTGCTAATCCTTTTACATTATGACACATAATTAAAGTTTTGAAACACAAAATGCATGGACATATAGGGTGATTAATTATGTCATTGACATAAAAAAATCGTTGTGTGCTAAGTTATACTGCAGGTGCTGGGTTCTAAGTGTATTCCTTAACCAATCTCCGCATTCCTGTGATGCTGATGGATTGTATTTTAGATTGATAAGAAATTGATTTCTGATGTAACACAACAGTGATAATAGTACATAATGAATGAAGGGTGTATTAGTCTATATAGGAACTTCTGGTACTTGGCCTATTAACATATTATATTCTGTACAACTCCAAGTATATCCACAAAGTGAAAGATTTGCACAAGGGAGAAACGTTAGGGGATCCCAGAAGGACAGAAGGTCTGCATTCAGTAGCGATGTTCACTTTACAAGCTAAGCTAAATGTGCCATGACTTCACAGTCTCTGTCTTTCACTCACTTTATACAGTCCTCTGAATTTTACCGCTTGCTTCCACTCCTTTGTACATTATAGTTTAAAGATTTTAGACTTGTCTTTTTTTTTTTTTCCCTTCCCTTGTTGTTTCTCAAATTCCCATCTCATTTGAGATGAACCTTGTGGCTTTCTTCTTTACTGTAATTGTGACGCCACTACTCCACCTCCTTTAAGTGAAGTTACTGTTTCCTCAAAGGTATATTTCATTTCCCCCTACTGAGAAATTGCGTTCAAAGGGGGAAAAAGCCTTTAGTACTATTTTCTATGCCTTTCAAAAATTATCTTGAATATTCTTACTGAATGTACTGTGTAATGAATTTTTTCGCAAATATGTTTAAGAATTTGTATATAATAAACCACCATCTCATCCCAGCCCTCTTGTGATAGCTGAAGTGTTATCATTTTAATGGTTTGCACTAAACGAATCTGCTTGCCTCTTGTGAATACATAACACTTTCTCAGAAATGTAGCAGTCTTAGCCTGTGTAAACCAGTGTTCCTTGGGTGAACCAAAAAAAATACTGATTCTAGTATTACTTTCAGAATTAAATTTTATGATTTTTTTGTTTGTTTGTTTAGTCAAAATGTAAAGATAGAATTCAGTAGGATCTTGGTGTGCTTTACATTCAGTGTGACCTTAACTTACTCTGAAAAATCTTATTTTCTTAGGTGTTAGATACATTTGTTATAGGCTGGGTGAGGTGATCCACACCTTTAATCTCAGCACTCAAGAGGCAGAGGCAGGAGAATCACTGTAAGTTCAAGGTCGGTCTGGTCTACATAGCAAATTCCAGGCCAACCAAAGTTACATAGTGGAAACCCCCCCCATATATATATATTTGTTGGCATAGATTTTTGGAAGAAATATGAATAAATTATTATTGGAACACTTGCTTTTTATTTTAATTCAGGATTAGGATTCTTCATAAAGATGTTAACAAAAATTTTTGTTGGTAGTACTCTAAAAGATTTACAAGATTTCCTTAAAAATTTATGGATTGTAAAGTAAAAAAACTTAAGAGACAATGTGTGATGGTGGGGTGTTAAATTATGTTTTGAAATACCTTGCCATTGATTCATTTAGTTTTTGATTCAGGGTTTGTAGCATGTCAATTAGAGAAAATTAAAGAGCATTTGGACTTTAGGATTGCACAAAATTAAATGTGATTTGAATTCCTGATATATAGCACTAGTAGTGCAAGCCTTGAATAAGTTATTAAGTAGTCATTCATATATTTGTCTAGTAATAAACTACATGCTGGACCCTGTAGTGAGAGGGTGAGGTGGGGAGAAGATAAAGTGTTTTTCTGTAAAAAAAAAAAAAAAAAAAAAATCAGAGTTGCAGCTAGGAGTGGTGGTTCAAGTCTTTAATCCCAGCACTGAAGAGATAGAGGCAGGTGGATATCTGTCTCAAAAAATAGTATAAACCATACTCAGATTATGGATTATACAAAAACGTGTGGTCAGAGTTGATTTATTGGCCATTCTTTGCTCACCATTGGTTTAGAGCATAATCTATGTGTTTACTATAATTGTTCTTGAATAGTAATTGCCAGGCATCCAAATGAATGGTCTCTTAGTTTGGGTTGAGTATGTCAGTTTGTGTTGTGTCCCTATTTCCTCATTGAAATTTACTTTCTATAGACAAAATATTTATTCGTAGTAAAAAACAGGAAACAGTTAATTTTCCTCTTTTCTTCATTTAAGAATATTAAGGGCTAAATCTCAGATTTCTCGTTTTCCCTTCAGCCAAATTCTGTAAATGTGAACTTTAGTTATAACTTGTATGTAGATTGCATGTCAGTGGTTACATTTGCATTCTGTGAGCACCGTTGAATGCTTTATTTGGCCTCAAAAGTAAAGATGATTTTTACATTGACAGTAATAATTTTGCATATTAAGACCATAATTTAAAATTTTGTTAACTTATTTTCCTTAGACACCAGAGAAGAAACAATCTGAGTCATCCAGGGGAAGAAAGAGAAAAGCAGAAAGTCAGAATGAAAGTAGTCAGGGTAAGCAGACGCCATCTTCCTTCAGTGACCGTGCACACTTATAATGTATTACTCCAGTTTTTAACTAGTCAGGACTGTAACTGTTGAATAAATGCTTTGTGGTTTGCAAATTTTATATCTATTATATATTCTCTGCATTTATAATAGCTAAGGACTGTACTTCACATAGAAATAATAAAAGTGTGAACCTGCAGGCCTTTGTACTGTAGGTAATTAGCTCATGGTTACTGTGTAGGGACTTGACATTTCCTTGTCCATTTGGGCCTAGAATCTGGTAAGCATTTCTTTATCTTCTTTACTTTTCCTTTTTCTTATGAATTACAATATTAAGATAGCTTCTTGTTTTTAAGTACAAATTTTATATCTCACTTTAAAACAAGCAACCTATTCTCTTCTTTATTAAGAAAATAATTGCAAGAATAATTAGACTGTTTTTTGTTATGCTCATTACATCCTTTTATATCTGCTTTTTGTGGTATAAACTTAAAGTTATTTTCATTAGACTAAACATGATCTCTTCTAAAAATTTTCTCTGTGAGTGTAGTGTATGTGCATGGGTATTTGCAAGTGAGTGTGCTTGTGCACGTGTACAAAAGAGAGTGTTGAATGCCAGGGTTTTTCTTTCTTTGCCTAGCTCTTTGAGGTAGGGTCTTTTCCTTGAACCTAGGGCTCATTTTTCTTGCTTGGGCTGGAAGCCAGCAAGCCCCAGTAATCCTCATGTTCCCATCCTGCTTGGAGTGAGGTTACAGGTGTATGTAAGATGCCTGCCTTGTTACGTGGGTGCTGGGATTCATCATTTATGAGGCCTGAACATTAATTCACATCATAACATAACATAAAGTTTAATGACTAAAAAGTTTAGCCATTGAGCCAGCACTGCAGCCAGACGATATGATTTCTTCTAATAGCATAGAAAAGATGTACAGTATAATGTATAATGGTGTTTTATACATAGAGTTACATGTTTTGGAGCTAGTTTTTAGCCATAAGATCTAGGCTTATGAGCTGCTTTACCACATACATGTAGCACTGAAATCAAAGGGGGTATTGCAGCAGTTTTCTGAGAAATGGAAGGGCTTCATCTGCAGCCTTTTAAAGGTGTAAAGTGTGTTCAGTCTCACTTTGCAGTTGCTCCCTTTTTTCTTGTAGTAGGCCATACAACCTGTGATTAGTGGGCAGGGACTTCATTTTAAAGGTACATTAACTTATTTCAGCAATAAACTGACAAGATCTTAAAAGTAAACCTCTAAATAGGATGAGGCTTCCAAACTGGTTTAGTTAACTTTTTAATGGTTTGTGTTTTAGGGGTCATTGGTTACAGGCACCCTCCACCAAGCCTGACAGCTTGAGTTCAGTCCTTGAGACTTCCATGGTACAACAAGATAAACAACTCTTGCAAGTTGACCTTTAATCGCCACATGTATACTGTGTTTGCCACCTCCCATTCCATGCACTCCCAAATACTAACTACAATAAATAAAAAAGAATCCAGGCCTTTTATCTGTCTGGTCTTCAGTCCACAGAAATGCCTGGTCTTCTGGGTGTAGATCATTGCCTAATTAGATCTCAGCATCTTTTCCTCACTAAATGTTTGTTTTAGAATGACACTAGCTTATTGTGTTTCCTTCCCAACTCTCCTTCAAGTGACCTTCAAGCCCAGAAGCAAACCTTCTTTTTCACCTCTTGACAATGTTAAGTCATGTTTCCATTTCATAGCCAGTACTATATAGTAGAAATACTTAGTGCTTTAGGAAATCAGACCTGTCTCTGAAACTGGTAGTTTGGTAACTTTTCTCCTTAATCATAATGGACTTTGGAGGAGTGGTTCCTGATTAAAATTAGACTTAAATGAGGAAAGAAAACACGGGGGGGGGGGCCTATCTCTGGAAATTCAGTGACATATATATAGGAAAGGATATAACATAAAAATTTGGGTTAATTTAGTGGAAAAGAATTAGGGAAATAGCTTTTAGGTAGGCAACCCAAAACATCCCTTCTTCATTAAGACTCAGAGTCTTTAGGGACAGAAAGAACATTCCATGGGATGAAGTCACTGCAATCCAGCTGACTGCTAAAACACACACACACACACACACACACACACACACACACACAAAACATTGTGTGAAACTTTTTTCAAAATTTCTGGATAGCGGACTGGAGAAGCAGCTCGGCAGTTAAGAACACTAGCTGCTCTTCCAGAAGTCCTGAGTTCAATTTCTAGCAACCACATGGTGGTGATCTCAGTAGTGAGGTCTGGTGCCCTCTTCTAGCTTGCAGGCATACACTCAGGCAGAGTACTGTATACATAATAAATAAATTAATCTTTTAAAAAAAATTCTGGATAGCAACTGTTTTCCCAAGCCACTTATTTAATTTTAAAAAAAAAATCTCAATTTTGTTTAAGACTGTTGGACCTTAAGTACAGAAGTTTGTTCACAGTGCCTGGCACCTACGATGTATTTGTTACGCTAGTAAGACATCTCAGTGTGTTGTGGCATTTGCCTCCAAACATGGCTGAGTTTTATTCCTAGCACTCACATGGTAGAAGGAGAGAATCGATCCCCACAAGTTGTCCTCTAGCTATCAAGTGGCAAACGTGCAAGTGTGCACACATACTGTGCACCAACACAAATAAACAATATAAAACCAAATGAGCACATAAGTCAAAATTGAATTGATGTCTATTTATATAATATAAAGCTTTGACTGATATTACTAGATTTTCTGTTTACTACTCGAAGAAGTCATGTATTCTCCACAATTAAAATTCAAAAATGAACCCGTCCTTCCTAAAACAAAAGAAAATACCACCTTTGTTAGTAATAAATTTTTTTAGAACTAATGGAGAATGCATTTTAGGTTAGAACATGTAAGGAACAGTATGACCTATGATGACTCTGCTTACCAATATGGTCATAAGAACAGTTATTTAAATATAGACTTTTAAACATATGTCCTCTTAAGCTACAGCAAATACATTTTGGAAAACATAGTGAGACCCTAACTCAAAAAAGGAAATCTGAAGTGAAGAAAAATTTACAAAATAACATTGACAATAAGTATGTTGTCGTTTGTCCAAAGTATTAGATTTTGTTTGTATCAACTGAAGCTGAGTCTTTTATTATTATTTTATTATTTTTATTATCATCATCATCAAAGTGTTTGTTAAGTTTGTCAGATAAAGTTGCCACTAGCCTTTTCAGTTTATTAATTTTCTTTTCTGAGATTAATAGATACTAAGCAATATTAATAATGTTTTAAATACCAAGTTCCCTTTGTTGAGGAGGTGGCCATGGGGCTCCGTGGTAGCAAATGCTTAACATATCTGAAGCCCGCCAGCTAGGGAAAGGAGAAAGGGAAGGAGAGGTTGGATGAGAAGGAAGCAGGAAATCTTTAATGTTTTTTATGTATCTTTCAGTAATTGGTACTTTCATAAATTGGCATGTATCTTAAAATGTAATTTTATTAGATTTCATAAATTTTTAAAGATTATTGTTTTTTTTTTACTTATTATTACCTTACTAAAATGCCACACACTTTTAAATTAATGTGTTTTAATTTGTCACTTTTCTTTCTTTGATGGGAGGTAATCATGACTGGCTTTTAAATCTATACCTTTTTTTGTTGTTTTGTTTTTAGGGAAAAGTATTGGGGGACGTGGCCACAAGATTAGCGACTATTTTGAAGTAAGTTTGTTGAGAATTGTTTCCGGTTCCTAATTCAGTATAGATCTTCTACAAGCTGAAAATCATTTCTTTGAAGCACAAAGTCAGCTTTTGAGAATGTTGGTATTGTATAATTTTTCTTTCCGAGGAACATTAAAGTTTCAGAGTGCTTCTTCACATACTTGTAAGTAAAGGTAGCTGCTAGTTTTCTGTTTTCAGACAGGGGAACGAAACATGAGTGAAGTAGCTATCTGTCTGCAGACTGACCCACTGTCTTACTGCTTCTATCTGCTCTCTTGGCTACAATTAGCTCTGTGGATGGAGATTAAATAATTGGTAGGGATGTGGCTCTGAAGAGGCACTGAAAAAGATAGCTATGCTTTTAGTCCTTCTTAATCTAGACTATTTCCTTGCTTCTGCATACTTTTGGTTTCCAGTTTCTATTTGAAAATATTTATTTGCTTGTTAAAACAAATGTTACTTTTTCAGTAGAAAAAGATGTCTTCACTTGAGTGAGGGCAGAATTGACTGATTAGGACAACAGCTAAGTTCAGACAGCATAAAAATCCCCAAAGGTTTTGGTTTGTTTGTTTGTTTTGTTTGTTTTTGTGAGGAGAGGATTTTTTTTTTGGGAGTTACAGAATCCATTGTAAATGTTTGTAACCCGAAATTATCTACTCCCCTTTAGTTGACTTGAGCCACTCACAGTGAATATCATTAAGAACTTGTGCTTGAGGGTAGGGATAATCAAATAATCATAGTCTTTGGAATGCCCACTAGTACTGGATGATAAGCTAAGCAATAGATTGTCGGGAGCTGTGTAGCCTTGTCTCGATCAGCATGCTACCTGGCCTGCGGGTTTCTTCAGGGCAAGGCATCCGTGGAAGTGGACTCTAACTTGTCGAGTCCATGGGACAGTGTAGGACTTTGCAAAACTCATGCAACTTGCAACTTTTCTCTCTCATTCATTATATTGGTGATTTTTGGGTGGTTTTTAGTTTTACTTTGTCAGTCATACATGCAATAGCTGTAATTTTCCTTGGAAATTCTGCTCTTTCTCAAATATTTTCCCCAAAGTTTCGGCAGGGGGTTAATGCTTTTCAAATCTCTTACCTGGAATTTCTAACTACAACTCACAATCCTGAGAATGTTTCTGGCTCAGTGGAGACAATTTTGAGAAAATAGCACTCGGACCGTTACCCATGTCTCACCGTTCTGGAAAGGGGAGTAGGACATGCAGACTCAGAATAGGGAAAAGGCCTCAAGAATGTGCATGGTGTCAACTCAACTGCTAAGAGTAGGTTCTCTGGACAGCAAGCGTATAGAGTCAATGATGGGATCTAGTATGATCCAGTGGGGAAAAATATCGTGTAAAATATTGGATGGAAAGATCATCTTCACCATACACAGGAGCTCATATTGTTAGACGTATGATAATAGTGGGATGGGAAAACAGCACCTTATGAAAGTATGTCTTTTACAGAGAGACTGAGACATGAGACCCTCTGGAGGAAAGGGAATTGTATAAAAGCATATCTTGAAAACATAAAAGAATTGTTTGAGTTTGAATTTTGTTGTCCTTAAAGCATTGTGCCTGTCTTTTTTTTTTTTTTTTTTTAAAAAGCTTTGTAACCGCAAGTAGCTGCAAGAGCAGGATGTGTCTGGCTGGATATTTAGTTAAACGTGCAAAAATGCTGAACTCTAAAAGAAGGTTATGCAGGAGGTGGGAAAGTGTACTTGGAAGCATAAAGGGAAACAATGGAGACTTATTATAATGATTATGATGTAGTTCTTAAACTATGATGTATAAAAGTCAAAAATAGGAGCCAATAGTCAAGCTGTTCATGTAACCCTGGTTAAAAAAAATTCTATTTAAATATAAATAAAGACGACTCAAGCTATTTGGGGCTGCTTGAGTGCAGTCCACCTGGTAATCAGAATTTTTCCTCATGCCAACACCCCTTCCCTGTCTAATCCTGTTGGAGGCTGGTCCCCAGCGCTAGATGAAGTGAGTGAAGAAAAGTTCTTGGGTTGTAGGGAGTTGTTTAGTAAACACACTAGCTAGTTCCTATTTCTGCCATTCATATCAAACTTAAGTTAAAACTTAGTAAAAGGTGGCTCACACCTTTAATCCCAGCACTCAGGAGGCAGAAGCAGGATGATCTCTGTGAGTTTAAGGTCAGCCTGATCTCTACAGAGTCAGTTCCAGGACAAGCCAGGACTGCACAGAGAAACCTTGTCTCAAAAAACCAAAATAGTAATAATAATAATGATAATAGTAACAGTTTAATAAAAGATGAGTAGACAATAAGCTACTACTAATAGGAACCAAGCATCAGTGAAATGTTTTCTTCTGGTCTTGGTACAGAGGCATGAACTAGGAGGAAAGTGCTGTGGGAAAGATTGTTGACTTCTGTGTGCAACAGAGGCATGAACTCCAAAGAAGGGATTTGTAAAGATTTTGTTGTTGTTAGAGGGAAAGGACTTGTCCTATACAATTATATTATGTACTGCAGGGAATATTTGGAGCACTTAACATATCTTGTGAACAATGATCTAAGGTGGTTGTGTTCTCTAAAATCATATGAAAACATTTTTAAATTCTTGGGGTTAGAAACTTACTGGTTTTCTTTAAAAGAAAAGTCTGTAGGAAAACTACTAAACTTTGGAGGAAAACCAAACAAATATGTTCATTTTGGAGGTGATTTATCTTGGAGTGGAACACAATAGCAAATCAGAGTCAAGATAAAGTAGTAGGCATTGTAATATGATGTAGTCTTAGGCTTTATATAGCTGGCCTTGCTCTTGCTTTTTCTGGACCCATTTAAATGACTTTAATTTTATCTGAAGCAAAGTATAGTTAGGTCTGGGGCTGCAGACCATCTGTGTAAGACCCTGGGTTCACTCCCATGTACCACAAGTAAAATAAGGTATGTTTAAATTAATTCCTCAGAAGTCTAAGATAGCAATTATGCTTTTCCAATTCTCTTTCTCAGTACCAGGGTGGAAATGGCTCAAGTCCAGTAAGAGGCATCCCTCCTGCAATCCGTTCTCCGCAGAACTCGCACTCACATTCCACTCCTTCCTCATCTGTAAGTTTCTACTAGCCAAAGTAGGCATTGTCTTTGTCTTAGAGGTTATGTATAGTTAATAACTTATAACGTGTTGTTTTGTTTTTAACTTTTATATAGTCATATTTGTGTTTTAAAAGAGAAATCACTTCAGTTACATAAGTTGAACTTTTAAAGTCATCTTTAGTGGTCCGATTCTTCTGGAACTTTTATTGTTGAAAGTATTTTTTTTTAGTCAGACACTGTGCTGCATGCCTGTAATGCCCGCACTTAAAAGAGATGAAAACAAGATGGATTAGGAGTTTAAGATGGGGCTGGAGAGGTGGCTCAGCGTTTAAGAGCACTCTGGCTGTTATTCCACAAAACCCAGGTTCGATTCCTTACATTCACATGATGACTTATAAACATCTATCTCTCTCGTTCCAGGGAATCTAGTCCCCACAGGTACCAGGCACTAATGTTGTACACAGACATACAAGCAGGCAAACACCTATGCACATAAAATAAATAAGTAAATAAATATATTTTTTTAAAAAAAAAAACAAGAATTAGGCGTCATCAGCTATAGAGGGAGTTGGAGACTGTTGTGGGCTACCTGAGACCCTGTCTCGGGATTTTAAAAAATGAGCTTCTTAGACTGAAGCTTTCATGAATTGACTAAATGTATCCAGTAGTGTTATTCTATTAAGAAAAAAATTCGGTAGAGCTTGTGCGGGTTAAAGTAAGCATCTCTCTCTGTATTCAGTTGTTAATTTCTGATTTTTAACTTGGTTATTGATTAAATTTCTTAACATAAAAGCAATCATGAATCATTTAGGGGAATTCTTAAGAAAGTTCTGTTCAGCATAGGAGAAAGATGTTAAAATTAGCTTGTAACTTTAAAAATTTGTTTCTAACATTTTAAGACAGAAGTTTTATGTGCATTGTTTTGTATCTTAGATTTTATTTTTTATTTACTTGGAAGTTGATTATTTAATCAGAAAAATAAAGTTGACTTTCAATATTTTGAAGATGAATTAAAAATTCATAAATTATAAAAAGCAGAATTTACTACTCAATCACTTTTTTGTTATTTTCTATATCTTCTTCTACTCCTTGTCTGTAGACATACTTAGTGTGTCTCACACATTTTGTTCACTGGGATCCCATATTTTGCCATTTGCAAAGGAAGGATGAAGACTCAACTTTGAAAGCTGAGATGGTATTGATAGATACAGTGTTGTCATCCACTGCTTTCTGTTTTAAACTGATGACTACGTAAACTGTAAAACTCATTAATAGATATGATTTCAGAGTTCTTATGACCATGCATTATTACTCTAGTACTAAGAAGTCTGTTCAGACCTTTTATGCCGATTTCTTTCTCTCTTTTCATCTCCCTCTGTCCCTCTCTCCCTCCCTTCCTTTCTGTTTGTTTGTGTAAGACAGGGCCTCACTGTAGCCATATCTCACTTGGGACTCACAGAGAGCTACCTGTTTTTGCCTTCCAAGTATTGGGAATAAAGATATGAGTTGCTATGCTCAGCGATTCCTTCTTTTAGTGAGGATAATATGTTTAATATTTTTGTTTCAGAATGATTTGGCCATGCTTTGTTTATAAAGCATTAAGGTTTTATGGATCTTGAATGTAAGCTCCCTTTTGGTTAAGGAATATATGATTTTTCACATTGGGCCTCCTGTAGGAGGAACTCAAGAATGCTAAGTGATTAAATAAATGACAATAAAAAGTTTTAAAATGGTATTACAAGATAAAAATCTTCAGAAATGTGATTGCTGCGTAGAAACTTTTTTTTTTTAACCTAAGGTAGAAATTTTAACCGTATTTTCTAGGTTCGACCTAATAGCCCTTCTCCTACTGCATTAGCATTTGGGGACCACCCTGTTATACAACCAAAGCAGTTATCCTTTAAGATCACTCAGGTAAGTAATAGCTTTTAAAATTTTTGCTGTCACTTAGGAGACTTTTGGCCATGTTTATTTTTTAAAATGTTTATAGTTTGTTCTGAATATAATTGTAAAGTAAAATTAAGCGTAAGATCTAACTAACTAAACTCAAATGTTTTCAGGGCAGAAGGAACTGAAGTATTATTTTAGAACCCTTTGTTATGCACTTGAGCAAATGCCTCTCAGGCAATAAAACAGCCAGAACAGTCACCACATGTCAGCTTTGCTCACTGAATGGTTTTCAACTTAATATCCAAGTTATCTTCATGATGCTGTTGTGTGATGCTAAGTGAATGATAGAGTTCCTTTCAATGTCTGTATGATTATACCACTTAGAAGAATCACTTAGATCAAAGTACTTGAATTATATTAATGTCATTATTACTTCTATTGACGCTCAGATTCATTAATTTTGAACACATCACACGTTTTGTAGGGGGGTTTTGTTTTGCTTTGCTTTGTGGTGCTGAGGATTGAATTTGGGTCCTGTGCAAGTGAAAAGCAGATGCTCTACCACTAAACTGAATGCCTATCCCATACTGTCTTGTCTGTTTGTTCATTTGTTTATATATTTTTCACATGTATCAGTTTCTGGCTAATGCATTTTCAGAGGTGGGATTGAAGAGTGGATCTGTCAGTTGAGCACCATGGCTCCACAGCAGTGTATTTCAGTTAAACTTCCTGGTCGTATACAAATGGTTTTGCACATATTGAAACCTTCTTTGAGCTGGACGTAGTGTTTCAGGCCTTTAATTCCAACATTCCCAAGGCAGAGGGATACTGATCTTCATGAGTTCAAGGCCAGCCTGATCAAAACATGTCTATAAATATGAGCAGCTTTTGCTTGTCTCTTGTAAACAGTCTAAAAGCTGATTTAGCAGAGTAAAAGATTGTCTAGATCTTTGTATAATGCAAAGCATTTGTATAAGAACTTTAATCAGTTATACATAAGGTTTTCATATTTATACTATATACTAAGATAATCTGTTTACATATCACATACTGCTTTTCTTTGCTGTCTGAAGTTAGTAAAATCTGCCTTCACATTTATGTGTAGTAGTGTATATGATAGAGATAATAAAATAGCTTTCTTTCATTTAGACTGATCTCACAATGCTGAAATTGGCAGCATTAGAAAGTAATAAAAATCAGGACCTGGAAAAGAAGGAAGGTCGAATAGATGATTTGCTCAGGGTAAGTAATATGTTATGGAGGGGAAATTATGTGGCTTATTGTGGCAACAGTGAGACTATTGAGAAAATATTAAATATGGCAAAATGTTCTGTATTTTAAAACAGTAAGCTTCTTCTAGCACTATATGTATTGTTAGCCTAAGCTTCTGTTAAGTACCTACACACTTGTATACAGAGACACACATTTCTAATTGAAAATACACACTTTTAATGGGTGGCAGCATGTGTCTTTAATTTTAGCACTTGGGGGGCAGAGGCAGGCAGATCTCTGTGAGTTTCAGGCCACTCTGGTCTACGAGAGCTAGTTCTAGAACAGCTTGGGTTACACAGAGAAACCCTGTTCGGAAACTAGCTTTATACCTTTTTTTTACATTTGATTATTTACCCACCAGTCAGATGTCATTTACTGTTAAAGAGTTTATTGCTCTCTTCCTGCCATCTAATACCAATGAGGATGGAATTACTGCCATAGTCCTGTGAGATTTTCAATGGAAACTTTAATTCAAAAATAAATTCAGGGACTGGTGGATAAGAGCACTTGTTACTCTTACACAGAGTCCTTGGTTGGGCTCGCAGAACCCACATGGTGGCTCACAACCCTTTGTAACTTCAGTTCCAGGGCATTTGAAGTGCTCTATGTCTTCCTCAGGCACTTTATGCATGTGGTACACAGATATACATGCAGAAAAGACACTCATACACATAAAATGAAACTACAGGTATGTAAATAAATAAATCTAAGCTGTTAGGTCAGTGACTCAGATAAAGGTGCTTGCTGTGCAAGCCTGGGGACCTAAAGTGGATCCCCAGAAGCTACATAAAGGTGGAAGGAGAGAACTGACTTCAAAGTTGTGGATTGCACACAAACACTGTGGCATGTTCATTCACACCCTCAGACAGACACACATACATCATTCACACATACAATAAAATTTAAAAATACACCTAGAAATATACTTAGAATGTGAGCAAGGCATAAAGCAGAATTTTTTGTCCCTTGGAAGTCATTAGGATCACCAGGTAGAAGTACTAATTTTCAACTCTACCTTGTGGAGTTCTGATTAAAGTGATGTGTTATAGCTTGGGCATCACATCCCTTACTGGTAACCACTCTTCTGGCATCAGTGATACATGTCTTCATCCTTCCTTTGTGTTTCTTTATAACTGTGGTGTGTGTCTCCGTCCATCTCCTTTTGAGACAGGGTCTCTCATTGACCTGAAACTCACGAATTAGACGAGACTAGCTGGCCACTGAGTCCCTGGAATCCTCCTGTCTCTCCTACCCTGTACTGGAATTACAAGCTTGTACCCTGGGTTCTGGAGATCAAACTCTGTTCCTTGGACTTGCAAACACTTTGTTGACTGAGCCATCTTTCCAGCCACTGTGTGTACATTCTTTTTAACACTTGGTTGCTTGTTGAAATTATCCTGTATTGGTTATTGGCTTGAGCATTGTTTTCATTCGCACCCACATTGATGAGTAATGTAAAACTAACTCAGTCTGTTGCTTCTCATTGCAAAAATACATGAGCAGATCAACTTAAAGGAAGATTTATGTTGGTACACAGTTTTTACACATTTAGTCAGGTTTCTTGGCTTTGTTTTCCTGAGCCCATCTACAGGAGCATCATGGTGGGAGGACATAGGCAAAGCAAGGTGTACCTGTAATAGAGCATTGCTACTTACTTCATAGCTGCCAGGAAGTCACATACAAGACATAATTTAAATTCAGCCCTCCTCCCAGGGATGTAATTCCTCTCAGGACCCACTATTAAAGTCAGTTTATTGGTTAATCCTCTGGAGTAAAAGTTCTCATGATCCAGTCACCTCTCAAGGCTGTAAACCATTATCAGCTGCCAGCCATTCCTTTAAAACATGAGCCTTTTGGGGGTGATTGTATAAACTCTAACCCTAATACTTTGGTTTGTTCCTTCCGTTTCTACACTAACACTCTTAAGGAGTATACTATAATTTGCATGATTCTCTCGATTTTGGCTGGTGTTTTGTTTCTGATTTTCTAATACAAAGAATTCTGCTAAGAAATTCTCAGTATGTGTCTTCTAGGGCAAATGCAAGATTTTCTTCTGTTGTAACTATAGGAAACAAGACAATAGAGAACACAGAACGTATACATCTTGTACATTATAATACCAAAATTTCCCCCCAAGTGATTCTGTTAATGTAGCAGAACTATGGCTCATTGTCTGTGCCATGTCCTAGTGTTGCAAGATTTAAAATACCATTTTTCCTGATAGCGTTGATGACCAGGTGTAACATGGTGTCTTGTACTTTTGTTATACTGATGAGTGTTCAGCATCTTTTTAAAATAATCATAGTTATTTGTGTAGTTTTCTGTGAAATAAGTAGAGACACAGGGTCCCATCATAGCTTAGCTGAGGCTGACCTTGAATTTCTGATCCCTTTTAAAAACCTTTATATCCCAAGTACTAGGATTAGAGATGAATGCCATCACACCCAAGTGTATGTGTGTGTGTGTGCCACGTTCTTGTGCACCTGTGCGTGTACATGAGGGTGTTAGAGATCAAATCCAGGATCTTTCCTAGTTTGCAGTTTTTAGTTTTTTTGTATGTATGTTGGCTTCTTCCACTTTGTGAAGTGTCTTTTTATTACTTCATGTTGTTTTTTGTACATCATTGATGATTATATATGTTTTTACATTACTAAATATCTTAGGTTTATAGTTTATACTTTGTGTGTATTAAATTATTATCAAAGATACCAAAAGAAGCAATTGTAAGAGTATAACGATGTTCTTCAATGTACAGTGAGATCATGAAAGTGAGAAAGAGCAAGGAACGGGGAGAAGGAAAGGGAAGGGAGAAATGTAATTATAATCTCAAATTTTAAAAAAGTAAAAAATTGATCTTTCAGTACAATTTTTTTGATTGAACTGGAATTGGTTTGTATATTTATATAGTGTGAAATAGGGTTTCATTTTAATTTCTTCCTATATTGATAATCAGCTATCCAGTTGAATTAAAAATTCATTCTTAGACTACAGGCTCCACCATTAAATCCTATTTCCATATGCAATGCTCCTCCTCCTGTCCCTGTCTTTTTATTGTTTTTTGTGTATTCCTAAATCAATACTAAGACACTATTTTAGTGCTTAGTAGTAGTCTTTGTTGGTAACACAATATAAATTACATGAAATAGAAATGTACTTTTGGAAAGAACAAAAGTAATAGCCATCTATATATAATTGCCTTGCAGTTTCTTGAGACCTTGGCTCCTTTGGCAGTTTGCTTTCTTCTTCAGTGCATGATTTACATCTTGAAGGTCACCTCTGGGTCCAAAATAAAAATAGTCACAGTCACAGTACCTATGGTCTAAGCAGAGACCTGAGAGTAGAAGAAAAGTAAAGTATAAAAAGCATAATTATGTGTGCAGCTTTCTCGAATATTCTATTGAGTTTATTTAAATTTCTTTGTAGGAGAAGCTGGGTATTTTATTCGTTTAACAAGGTACATATCAGTCCAGAATAAAACATTTTATTTCCATTATTATGCAAGAAGGAAAGTAGAGTGATTGTATTTACATGGCTTTATATTAAGTCTTGACATACACTACACATGGTGTATGCCCATAACCCAACACTCTGGGGGCAGGAGGAGGGAAGCAGGATCATTAGTTTAAAACTAGCCTGAGCCACACTTATAGTGAAAGACTGTCTCAGACAGCCACACAATTGTATATATACAGAAAACCCTCAACGTGCCATTAGACAAATACCATTTCCTTCGTTTTGGCCATCTGAGCCTTAATTTGAGGTCAGTTCAAGTTAAACATTCCTACTAACTCTCAAATCATGTTGAGGCTTTGTTTGAACTGTTTTGAAGATCTGTTTGTGCTAGATCTCATTTTATTGCCTTTGTTACACAGTTTATTCAAATGCTAGTTAGTTCCCATCAGTAGCAGTGGCAGCATTGCTGGAGAAAGTGAAATTCCCAGGCTCTCCTTTAGATCTTGTGATTCAGAAAATTTGTGGGGTGGGATATCTGGGCAGACCACAAGAGTAATTCTCTTCCTGTAATGCCAGGCTAGTCAGACTCTCTGGAATTAGAAAAAGGTCTACAGAGTGAGCTTCAAGATAGTTAGGGCTGCAGAGAATCCCTGTCATGAAAAAACAGAGAGAGAGAGAGAGAGAGAAACTGATTCACATTATGTAACCAAAATTATATACCTTGGAATATACACTGATGCTATACCTTTCATTTTGTACTCATGTTGTAGGCCAACTGTGATCTCAGGCGGCAAATAGATGATCAACAAAAATTACTTGAAAAATACAAAGAACGATTAAATAAGTGCATATCAATGAGTAAGAAACTTCTTATTGAGAAGGTGAGTTAGCACTAAATTTCCTTTCCCTCAGTGCCTTCCTTTGCCTTGTATGCTTTTAAAATCCAAGTGAATGTGATTGTTTTTACCCTCATTTTCAGAGTACACAAGAAAAACTGTCAAGCAGAGAGAAGAGTATGCAAGATCGGCTTCGTCTTGGGCACTTTACAACAGTCAGACATGGCGCTTCTTTTACTGAGCAGTGGACAGATGGTTTTGCATTTCAAAATCTTGTGAAGTTAGTGATGGTTACATTTTTTAGTTATATGTGTGTGTGTGTGTGTGTGTGTGTGAGTGTGTGAGTGCAGAGGCCTGTGGAGGACAGAGGCATCAGAGCTGAAGTAACACACAGCTTTAAACCACCAGATGTGGATGCTGGGATTAACTCTTGTCCTTTGAAGGAGTAATGTTGTTCTTAAGCCTTCAGCCACTTCTTCTGTAGTGGGGAGGTGGGGGTGGGCCGCGTCCCAGCTCCTGGCTCGCTTAACCCTGAAATAACCACACAGAAATTGTACTAATTAAATTACTGCCTGGCCCACTATGTCTAGCCTCTTATTGGCTAATTTTTACATTTTGATTTAACCCATTTCTAGTAAATCTGTGTATCACCATGAGGTCGTGGCTTACTGGGAAAGATTTAGCATGTTTGACTCTGACGACTCCATGGCGGCTCTCTCTGCCTGCCTTCTTTCTTTCAGCAATTAGTTCTCTTTTCCCCCGCCTATCTAAGTTCTGTCCTATCAAAAGGCTAAGGCGGTTTCTTTATTTAACCAATGAAAGTAACACAAATACAAAAGAATCTCCTACATCACTCTTCAGCCCCCATTGTTGCATTTTTACAAATTAGTGTTTTGGATTTTCACTACATTAAAGAAAAGTTGGAATTATGTTCAGCATTCCTTACTATTTGGATGTATAAAACGTAGCACATATGAAAAGTATAACTGAGCCAGGTGGTGGTGGCGCATGCCTTTAATCCTAGCACTCTGGAGGAAGAGGCAGGAGGTTCTCTGTGAGTTCGAGGCCAACCTGGTCTACAGGAGCTAGTTCCAGGACAGGCTCCAAAGCTACAGAGAAACCCTGTCTCGAAAAACCCAAAAAAGAAAAGTATAGCAGATAGCTCAGTAATTAACAGAATTCTTACATAATTAGCTTTCCACTAAAGAGTACAGTGTGTTTTCCTTTTAAATAAATAACTCTTTGAACGTTTTGTGTGTGGGCCAGAGGTCACCATTAGATGTCTTTCAACCTTGTCTTTTGAGATAGAGTCTCTTACTGAGACTCGGTATTGCTCCCCAGCAAGCCCTTCACCATGGACGGAGTCATCTTGCTCAGCCCTCTTTTTCTCTAAACTTGATTTTCTAGAGTAAAAAATTAATCCCCTAACTTTATTGGTGATGGTGTGTGTGTACGTGTGGGTGTTTGTGTGTGTGTGTGTGTGTGTGTGTGTGTGTGTGTTACTACTACTAAAAGAAAAAAGTGGTTAGAGGTTTTATGCTGACTGAAAAATGTGTGGCCCTGTCTCCTGGAATTTATTTTTTAATGGCCCTTGTGTTGCTCAAGTTGCTCTTGAATTCCTAGACTTAACTGACCTTCCGTCCTTAGCCTTCTGAGTTCTGGGACTATAGGTACATACCACTGTGCCCACCTTTTTACTTTTGTCTCATTCCCCCATTCCTTAAGTGGTAAAGATCTCCTTGATCTTTGTGCCTTAGGAAAAGAGTTTTTCTCTTGCCTCAGCTGTAAACACCTCACATGTGAGCTGAACTAAACATGACTAGCATTTCAGTGCTAAACTATAAAACAAAGAAATTGTTGCCTTTTTTTTTATTTTTTATTTTTTATTTTTTTTAAATTCACATGGTGATCAGTAAGGGTGCATTGGCTATTTGTGTGTCTGGGAGCTAGGACCATGATCCTGTCTTTTGTTTTTTGCCTTGATGTAAAAACCTGGAGTGTAGTGGTGTCAGTGTCTCCACCAACTCTCCAGGAACACAGCCTGTTTCACATCATGACAGATTAGTATTGCTGTTTCAAACATACACTCACAAAGTAGCCTTGTCCTGCCCCCGACTCTCAACAGGTGTATTGAGCTTTTGTTGGAGACAGCTGTTCTAGGTATTAGCTTATCACAATGAAAGACTCTGCAAACCTAATCTATGTGGGGTTTAATTCTGTAGCTAGTGAAAGGTTGTTAATATGTAGTATATGTGACCAGAATTGAGATACTGAGTCACTTGATGATAATACAGAAATAATATTGGGAAGAAGATAAAATTTTGACAGTTAAGATGGACAGATAGTCTAGCTGCACAGGTATTGTTGACACTTGAGCTAACATACTGAATGCAAAACTAGAGAGCAGGAAATGAATTTGAGATTGAAAAACCTTAATTTTTAATATTTTGTGAGCTAGAATCTCTGCTACTGAACTCATTCAGCCCTGACTGTCTTACAGTAATGTACATATTAGGGACTAAAGATATGGCTCAGTAGAAGAGTACTGGATACTGTTCCAGAGGACCCAGGTTCAATTCTGAGCACTTCCATGGCAGTTTACAATCATCTGTAATTCCAGTCCCAGGGCATCATGTGTTCTCTTTTGGCGTCTGCAGACACCAGGGCTGCATGTGGTATACATACATACATGTGGATCAAACACCCATTCTCATAAGAGAAAAGTAATTTAAGAAACAAAATATTATTATTACAGCCAGTAGTTGATTCTCAAAACAGAATTCTTCGCATATGCTATTACTGATTGCGGACTTACAGAGTGTTGTTACAGGATGTTCACGTTCATTGTTAATAACCCAAAGTGGGTAGAAAATGAGGAGAGAAATGAATAAATGGATAGTTAACTATGTTAATGAATAATCTCTGAGCCAGTTGTGATCCTGAATAACCAGGTATCCACTGTATCTGTCCCATAAATTTTTTTTTTGACTTGCCACTAGGCCGTTTATTTATACTTACAACCTGTTCTGAAATACATTTAAGATTTACTTTTGATTGTTTTTGTTTGGGATTCTGGATATCTGACCGAAAGGCCCCCACATAGTGGCTGGTCTATGGCCAGCCTATAATTTTGTATTAGACATAATATCTGTCAGTCTTTGGAATCTAAACTCTTCGGAAAATTGTTTTAGATTCTTTAGTGGGAAGTGCTAATAAATTTGTATTAATTTCATAAATAAAATTTTTAATTTTGTAATTTTCCTGCTGTTTTTCTTTATATTTTCAGTTCCCCTCTTCATTAAGGTTAAGCTTTGTTTTATTTCAGAATGTCAACTGCATTACCATAATTTCTTTTAAGAAAGTACCACTTCATATTTCACTTGCCTTTTATAAGCTTTTCTAGAAATATTAATGCTGAGTGATAAAATTATGTTTAAAATCTACCCCAGACTTTGATTGGATGAGGCATGGTTTTTGCTTTGTTTTGTTTTTAGCTCTTTTATCTAACAGAATCTTACTGTGTACACTAGTATGGTTTGATCACCATGCTTCATAGTAAGGATACAATAGCCCAGATTAGCCAAACTCATTCTAATGAAGTATCTGTAGGAATGGTATTGTTAGTAAGGACAAGATGTCATGAAATCCTATGTGACCACACACTTGTCTAAAGATTTAGGGGACACCACTTCATTTGAAGAATGTGTGAAGTGAGACCTATAGGTTATTTTGATTCACTAAGTATGATGAGCAGAGATGGCTCTGCTCTTAAGAGCTCTTGGTTGCTCTTCCAGAGGACCTAGGACCTAGAGTGTGGTTCCTACCATGCAGGCGATGACTCAACCTTCTGTAACTCCAGTTCCAGGGAACTGTTTTCCTCATCTGACCTCTACACAAATCAAGCACACTTGTAATGCTCATGCACATATGTATATATATACAGGGATACTCGGTTGTGTTGGTGCATGCCTTTAATTCCAACACTTGGGAGGTATAGGTCGGTGGATTGGTAAGTTCAAGGCCATAATTCCAGGCCAAGACTACACGTTGAGGTCCTGTCTAAAAATCAAATGAGCAAACCATTCATACACATAAATTAAGTAAATATTTTTGAAAGGGTGTAACCGAAAGAATATAGATTTAAATTATGTGATTGTTTCTTATGATTTTTCCATTTTTAGGCAACAAGAATGGGTAAATCAGCAAAGGGAAGATATTGAACGGCAAAGGAAACTTCTCGCCAAACGCAAACCTCCCACAGCTAATAATTCTCAGGCACCTGCTACCAATTCTGAACCAAAACAGAGAAAAAACAAGGCAGTCAATGGAGCAGAAAATGATCCCTTTGTTAGGCCAAATTTACCACAACTGTAAGCCTCTGTTTTAAATTTTTCTCTTAACATTGTTAACAGTGAGCAGTTATTCATAATTAATACTGTACAAACAAAAATAATTATAGTCAGAAAAGATGTTAATTGAAAAGTTATCTCTGACCTTTAGCTCCACATTTGAATTTTTAAGTGGAGAGTAGGATCTACTCCTTTTGTGTATCTGAATCAGTTGATGATGCCAATCTAGTGTGCAAATTAATGAGCCTTTGAAGTGCATTGCAATTATTTTCCAAACCTATAAGCTCAGTTCACAGGTTTGCAGATAGTTGTGTCTATTCTGTCTGACTTTTTAATAAAATTTGTTGTGTCAATTACTTTTTGTAGTTCAAAGGATAATGGTGCCTTAAAAAGTTGCATATTACAGAAAATTTAAAGTGTCGTACAAAAATTTATGTGGTGAAGATGTAGGTACCCTTTGTTTTGTGGAACTGCGTTCTCCTCTGTTGACCCCCATTCCTGCCATGCCAGTGACTTCTAAAAGCAGTAACCAGAACAAAGCCCTCATTACATTACAAGCACATGGTAGTTCCAGCCAGTCTCTCCACATGTAAAATGGCCCTGCTTTGTGTTTTCTGCACTAGTTATTTACCCCATTTTCTTGCATGTTCTTCATTCATTAATCTTCTTTTTCTCTCACCTCTGCTCTCTTTTTTGTTTTTGTTGAATCCTTTGCTTTCATCTTTATCTCCCTTTGTTGCCAGGCTAGTCTTGCATTTCAGGGTTCAAGCTGTACTCCTCCCCCAAAAATTTGATGCTACATGTACAGACCACCCATGCCCGACTTCTTCAAGATCCATCTTAAAAACATTTCTTTAAGTCATTCCTAAGTTTTGGCTACAATTAGTCCAGTGACTGTTACTTTTAAAAAACAACTTGGAGCCATATTTAGCAGCAGAGTAGCTATCTTAAAGTTTTGGCTTTTAACTCTGCTGTGTAGACTCCTGGTCCTTTAACTCTGCAGCAGTATTTTATAGTTCTTCATATAAAAGTCTTTAACTAGGATCTCTGAGTTCAAGGCCAGCCTGGTCTACAAGACCTAGTTCCAGGACAGGATCCAAAGCCACAGAGAAACCCTGTCTTGGGTGTGTGTGGCGAGGGTAGTCTTTAACTAACATTTAAATTTACTTCTAGAGGTTTTCATTTGAATGCTGTTGAATGCATGTTGAAATGGAGATTGATTATCATCTATGGCTGTTTGTTTCTAATATGTAGAAGCGATGATTTCTGTGTTTCCTCACATTTTAGGGCATTGCAGAATTTTTTTATTATTTTATTATATTATTTTTCTCTGAGTTTTTTACTCTTTTGCTTGTCTTTAGTTTTTTTTAATCATGTAGGGTTGTGTCATCTGTGATGATGCTTTTAGTTCTTCCTGTACAGTTAGGATGTATTTGTTTCTTATTTACTCCCAGTATAGTTCTGACTGTTCTTCCAGTATAGTAGTGAAAGTGGACCTCCTGTCCTGTCCCTGATCTTAGGGAGAAATGTTTCTTTTGTGTTGAAAATGTTCTCTTATTCCTACTTGAATTTCGAGACAGACTATATCTCATTTCCTCCATCTTCCATGCTGTCATCTTAGAAATGCTAGCTGATTCTTTTCCATCAGTGCATGCTCCTGATGAAATACCCAGGAAACGTTTTCTGGATTGTCTTAATCAGAGGAGTTGTGCGTGCACCTCTCAACAGGCTGGCTAACCCTGTAGTTTGTGTTTTGTAACTTGGAGGCTTCAGGTTGGTTTTTCTGCTTGAACAATATCCTTAAAACATGGAATAAGTTGCTTTAAAAATGAATAGTTGCTGGTTTCTGTTATTTTTGTTGCCTAATACTGGTAAATCGTTGCATGCTTTTTAATCCCAGCACTTAGGAGGCAGAGGCAAGTGGACCTCTGAATCTAAGGCCAAGTCTGGCTTCTCAGCTGTATGGTGAGACCCGGGCCTAAACAAAGTAAAGATTCTCACTCACTCACTATGGAGAGTTATCATTGCCAGGTTTAAATTTTTTACTTTCAAAGTAAAAAATTGAGCATAAACCTACTGATAGCTTTATTTAGGAGCATTCTAAAGCTCCTAAATAGATAGGCTTGAGTTTATCTATAATAAGTAATAGAAGCTACCTACCTATTATCTATTGTTAATAATTTGATAATGGGTGCAATTTATATGGGAAGAAATGAGCTATATGTTTCCATTTATGTATGCATAAAAGATTGGTAAGTTACATGACAAATTGACTTGCTTAAGAGGGTAAATTTTTAAATCACGTTAAGGCACATAATAAAAAAATATGGTGACTTAAAGCTGTTGAATGTTAACATTGTCTGCTTTTCTGTTATTGTGAATGAGAGCCTGATTCACCAGACTATTTGATCTAACTACATTTATTTCCTTTTCCTTTTAAGATACATTTTTATTTGTGTGTGTGTGTGTGTGTGTGTGTGTGTGAGAGAGAGAGAGAGAGAGAATATACCATGTGTATGTAGGTGCTGGCAGAGGTCAGAATATCCGACCACCCCGGTGCTGGAAAACAACAGGGGTTGTTAGCTGCCCACCATGATGTTGGAAATTGAACTCAGGTCCTCTGAAATTGGCATCTGTGGACAACCCAAACTTTGTATATGCAAAATGCCCTGAAGAGAGTATTTAAACAACTTTTGTCATTTTTAACAGCTGTAATCATAAGATAAGGAAGTTAGAAGCCTGCAAACTTAAGACAGTAATGTCCATCCTTTGAAGATGGATTGAAGAAACTCTTGGCAATCTGTATGTGTTGGAGCTTTGGGATTTTTTCATGATAGGATCTTGCTTCAAAAACCATGCTTTAACTTGGGTTTCCAAATACCAAGTTTTAGCTATATTTTATAAAATCAGGTTTTTTAAGAAATCAGTGTATTTCTTTATATAACCAGCTTTTAAAATTTTAGATAACAAAATTCTGAGTCATTTTGTGATAAAGCCACATTTTTTTTTAAAGAAAAAGTTGCATTTATTTATTATGTATACAGTGTTTTGCCTGCATGTGTACCTGTAGGCCTGAAGAGGATGCCAGACCTCATTACAGATGGTTGTGAGCCACCATGTGGTTGCTGGGAATTGAACTCAGGACCTCTGGAAGAGCAGCCAGTGCTCTTTTAACTGCTGAGCCATCTCAAGCCAGCCCTAAAGCCATACTTTTTAAGACTAGGAAACTATGTTAGTAGGTAAACTTGTACCTATGGCATATCGGCATATCCAGAAGCTGTTTGCTGTTGTTTTCCTCACTGTTTACTGTAGCCTTGCTCCATCCACATGTGCATTGCAGCAGTTCTTTCTGCTGTTTTGTTTGTGACAGAGTCTAGCTTTTAGCCCAAGGATTTTCTTGTTTTAGGCTTCAGGTTATCACTATTTTAACATTTGTATTTGGTTGAATTTTTTTCATCATGTTTTGTTAATTTTTAATTTTAAGAAAGTACTAAGCATTAATCTCATTATAGAATTAAAATCTCACTTTTGGCAGGCTGACTCTGGCAGAATATCATGAACAAGAGGAAATTTTCAAGCTTAGACTAGGACATCTCAAAAAGGTATGTGCAACCCGTGCTGGGTCTCTATAGTTTGTTGTTCAGATTGTGGAGAACTGTTAATTTGTTAGGCTTAATTCTTAATTTAGTCAGTATTAATTGTTTAATTTTTTATCAGAAGTCATAAGCAGGACATTTTTATAACCTAACTGATCTAGTATGAATTGATACAATTGAAGACTGGGTTGCTGTGTGTTGTTCAGTTTCTGTTACTGTGTCACTTCGTACTTGCTTATAAACTTTGTTTTCATAGGTATGAGTTTGCTGAAACTCATTTCCAAACACTAGTAGAGTTTGTTTTCCTTTCAAAATGACATTATGAACAGACCCAAAATTTACTTCTTGCCAGTGTTTTATTCCTGCTTCCTGCTTTTCAGTTATTTGATTTAAAAAAAAAAAAAAAAAACAAAAACAGAATGGCATATAGCTACAGCTGAACTAAGTGAAGACAATGTCTGTGAAGTCATCTCTAAGGAGTAGGTTAGGACCAAGGACCCCATATGGTAGACGCAGCTGCTGTTGAAATGTATAAGTCCTGTTTGAGATGCTTCCCATATGCCACTTGGTTAGAGCATTTAGAAAACTCTAGTGACTGTCACCGTGCAACATTTGCCAGTGCCACTGCTCAGAAGCTCAGAACCCTAAATTACTTGAACATACCCCCAAAAGATTTATTGTGACCCTCTCGTTTCCCCGACATCCTTTTGTTCTATTGTGGTTGTTGAGTTTTCCCATGCTCTCTGAGATGTCTGCAGCTACAGTCTGTTGTCCATAGCAGATGGAACTGTAGATAGAGCTGTAGCCATAGTGCACCTACTAATGAACTGTACGGTAGGAGGGCATCTGTAGTGCAGGTGAGTAGTCACAAGTATTTGTGTGTCCACAATAAGATGTTTTGTTGAAAGGAGATATATTTGATGCCCCATATAAAAATTCACCAAGGGCTAGTAAAATGGCTCAGCTGGTAAAAGTGCTTGCCGCTGCCTGGCAACCCAGGATCTACATGATAGAAGAAACAAAATGACTCTGGCTGCTGTCCTTTGCCCTCTATACTTGTGCTGGGTTATGTGTGGTGTGTACACACATGAACATGCAAGTAAAAAATAAAGTTTCTCAAGCATTTTAGTGCTTTAGTTTAAATACAGAAACGTTTGTGTTATCTGGCCAGTCCTTGATAATAAAGAGATTCTGTGTGTTTGATTGCTTATGCTGTGGCCGAGGAAATCCTTAACTATGGTGCTACTGAGGCTGCGTGTCAATTACTACACCTCTGCTGAGTAAATTCTTAGTCACTGTGCTAGTAAAGGTGTACTGAGAGCTCACTCTTTCTAACAGTGATATTCTTAAGTCTATTTTGTTAGGTAAAACTCAAGCATTATAGCGGTTAAAGTCACCATCCTTCGGTAGTTTTTTTTTTTAAAATAAAACTTTGAAAGCATTCAAAGAAGGGTTTATTCTTTTGTTTTTTTATTATTATTGTTGTTGATTGAGTTTAATGTTCTTTGAAAATATTTGGTCTCTATGAACAATACTTTATTTTTTTCAAAAGACATCTACTTCCATGTCTCATTACTAGATAGTATTTGTACACTGTTACAGATTACCTCAGCATTTGACATCCCCCCTTGCCCCCTTTCCCACTGTTTGAGATAATACATTTTTCAAATTTATTTATTCTTTTCTAATAACTGTCCTCTTTATAATCATTTTCTCTGCTTTTTCCCCACTTATATATAAAATTTGTTATGAGTCTTGGGTTTCTAACATCTTCTACCTGATTCTCCTTTATTTTTTTGTTCTCCACCATGAAATATCCTGGGAAAAGTATCAATTCACAGTGCTGAGAATCACAGTTCTCTTTTCAGAGACAGGTGTGGGTGAGAAGAATGAATGTATAAAGGCAGTTGCTGGCAGTGCATAGAGATAATAAAACTGAGCAAGTTATGTCACCTTGGAGAGTGACTAAATAGGAGCTGCTGCTGACAACTGGGTATTCATGTTTTAGTTGTCCAGTTAGAAAGTAATAAGCAGTAACTTAATTTGTATTAAAAATGTTTCTGAAGCACAGCTAGAAAATAGGTCATTTTGTTATGTTGAAAGGAGGGAGAGGAAGAGAGAGAGAGAGAAAGAGGGGGCCTTGGTTCATGAGAAAATTCTGTGCTATCAGTACCTGAGCTCCTGGGTTTGCTAGCTGGCAGAGCACACCTTAACTGTGAGTGCATAGCATCTTCCGTAGGCTGCAGCTGGAGCTTTTCTGACAGATAAGGGCGTGGATGTGCAGCCGGACATGTTAGAGTAGCAAAGATCTCTCTCGCTCTTTCCTTCCTTCCTCTGTTGTTGTAGGAAGGACACTTGTTCATTTTCTGTCTGCCTAACTCCCGAAATAATCACAGAAACTGTATTATTTGTAATACGGTTTGGCCAAATAGTTTAAGCATATTGCTAGCTAGCTCTTACATCTAAGACTAACCCATTTTCATTATTTTATTTTTTACCATGAGGCTTGTGGCCTACAGGCAAGGCTCCAGCTGGCAGCTGATGAGCTGGCATCCTTCCCCTCTGACGGCTACATGGTGTCTAGCGACTCCGCTTTCCTCTTAACATAAAGTAGGATTATATTAGGTTCATTAGCCCTAAATTATAAGCATATTCCTTGTTAAGAAATCTGACACCATGAGAATTTAGGGTAGAAGATCCATTTGCTGCTTAAAATGGATAATTTGTGGTGTGATGTAGATCATGATCTGTTCATACGCATTTTATATTCTGATGATAATTGGAGAGGTAAACAGTATAGAGAAGCTTATTTACATTATTTACTAATGTTCTATTTGTATCATGCTACTCTGTAGTCGTATAAAGTTTTAAAGTATGATAAATCAAGTAGGAACCTTCCAGAGTATGTGGCTTAAACTAAATCAAATTTGCCTCCAAAAATGTAGTTTCCGTAAGTGCTTAGTATTTGGTTTGTCTTCTGGGCTTAGAGAAGTCACTGTAGTGTCTCTCAGTATATCAAGAATTCTTAAGCCACGTATGATGGCATACTCCTGTATTCTCAGAACATAAGTGACTGAAGGGGGGGGACTCACCAAACACCCTCTACACAGTGAGACCTATGCCTTCCCACTGTCCCCCCCCCAAAAAAAAATCAAAAAAATCCCCAAATACAGAAGACTCCAGCTCTATACGAGGCCTGGGTTCCAGCCTCAGCACTATGCACAGAAAGTGCTTTACTATTTGTAAGGTATAGGAGTTTACACAGCCATTGCTCATACATTTGTAAGTGTTCATCTCTTTACCCTGTCTGTGAAGGCATGATTCTCAGTCCCATGTCAACAGAACTACACAATATGACCATTCGTGTAGGCAGGATACCTCTCTATTGCCCTGGCTATCCTGAACTCGCTTTGTAGACTGGGCTGACCTCGAACTCAGATCTACCCACCTCTGCCTCCCATGTGCTGGGAGTTGCCTAGCTGTAATAACTCTTTTCAAGTGAACATCAGCTTTAGCTTTCTGAATGCCATGTGCTTTACATGGAGTAACACAGTCCGTGGGCAACAAGCCAGTTAGATTCTTGCTGCCTCCTTTTCAGTGGCTAATCCCATAAACTACAATGTGAACATATGTGGATCTAGTTGCTCTTTGTTCTTTTGCTGGGTGTTTTGAGCAGGGTCTCACTATATACCTTGACTGGTCTGGAACTCATGGAGAATTGCCTGCCTCCACCTCCCAGGTGCTGGGACTAAGGATGTGCACTGTTCTCTTTTCAGATATATGTTTTAAATATGTGATTATTTGAAGACAATACTAGGAAGTTTGGTGTCTCGGTATCAGGATAGTATAGTAAAGGAATGATTGGGGAATATGAGAGAGGGAGAGAGACTGAGATTGACCTGGTTTAAGTGTCAGAAGTTTTATTGGGGAGACATAACCAGTTTATAATTGAAATAGTGCTAGGCAGGAATCATTAGCAGACACAGGATATCAGCCTGAAGCAATCAGCTAAGCCATTGACAGTCACCTCAGTCTCTACTGAAGCAGAATCACATCCAACATGCCACCTGACACCATTTCTCTCTCTCTTTCTCCTCTGCTCCTTGCGATGTGGCATTCATCTCTCCTTGTGCCTCGTTCTGAAGAGATAACAGTGTAGCAACAACTCTGCCACTGACATCCTGTTGTCTGACGATACTGGCACCTGCAAAGAGAAACACGCAGTGACAGGCAGCAGCAGCGTCAGTACTAACTCCATGGTGAACTCTTTACAGGCTGAGAGCAAGCTCACAGCTCTTGTCTCACTCCTGACAGTGGAACGTGCAGCCAGTTGAAACGGACAAGACTGGATTGCCTGCGAGCCTTTTGCGCAGTGGAGAATGCAGGGCGCTGGTTTTAGGTGAATCGTCTCCACATACTCCTAACCAGCTTTGCTGTCTCTTCCGGCCTTTTTAGAATACTTCATGTTGTCCAAGTTAACAGAGAAGTTCCATATGTAACTTGATTTCTTGTCGTTTTAGTGTTGAGTGAAAATAATGAGCAGTATAATACTGGACAGCTTTATCTTTAGATCTGTGTGTTCACTTCTGTATTTGTAGCCAGAACCAAAAGAAATCTGAAGATTTCTCTCACTTAAGGCCAACCACAGACACATTGTGTTTCTGTACACTGTGATACAGGGTTCTGCTCTTGCAGGAGTAGGATTAGTTTTCAGGGGAACTTTGGTGGGAAATGCACTGTGTTTGAGAAAGTAACAGTGAAGCCCAGAAAGACTGTTAGGAGGCTTCTGGCTGTGTATGGGCAAGAAAGGTGCTGAGAAGCACTTTGGGGTTCTTCATTGACATTTTGTCCTTACTATTTCTCTCTACTTAAAAATGAGTAGATTTTTAAGTTCCTGCTGAGAGCATGGAACTAGCTGTAGATGGAAGCTCTCTTTTATTTGTGGTCCACCTCCTCCACACCAGAAACTTTGAACAGTCTGCTTCTTGTAATCAGACCCTTGACTTAGGAGTAGATGATAGCCACTTAAAGAGGTAAAGTTTTCTTCCTTTGGTGTTTAGTATTAATTTGCTTGTTTAAGCAGTAGAATTTAAACAATTTTGTGGGGCTGTGGATGTACTCACTTTGTAGAGTGTTTGCCTGCCATGCATGAATCCAGGGCTACATCCTAACTAATCCAAGGAGGATCAGGAGCTCAAGGTCATCCTTGACTACACAGTGATATTTCAAGCCAGCTTAGGCTACGTTACACACACAAATGTTTATGCACGCACACACATACACACATTATTTTTTGTTGTTGTTGCTGTTTTAAAATTGCAAGTCGAGTTTCCCTCACTTAGAGCAGAATTGTTTAAGCTAGAAATCACTGTTTCACAATGGAAAGAGCTTTCCTAATCACTAGCCATTTCCAGTCCAAACTATAAATCTGTGCTTTCATATGTGCACACATACTGAGTGTTTTAGGGCTGACCCCTTCCCATTGTCGAGTAGAAAGTTAACTCTTTTTATGCTGTTTAAAAGCCAGGGTTGGGGGGTCTTCACCAGTATCCTGAAAAGGGCTCATGGGAAATGGAAAACTGGAAGAAAGCACTAAACTGTACTGTACCATGTCCTGTACATGGCCTGTTAGACAATGTCAGCACCCTGGTTAGTATTTAAGGGATTTTCCCCTATAATACAACAGTATAGAAGAATAATACTAAATAGTATATTTGCCAGTCACTGGGATTATGTATTTATTTGCAGCTGCTTAGACCGGGTTTTGCTTTGTTTATATAAAATAGAGGCTTGCAGATGAACAAACCTGTCTTGTTTAGCATTCATGCCCAGTTAAAAGTTTCAGTCTATATATTTGTGCATTTGAAGAGAGAGTAAAGCAAACATATACTACACACCCTTCTCTCTTAGGAGGGATGAAGAAATGAAGTCAGGGAAGAGGAAGGCATCAGTAGACATTAACAACAGAGGTTGGAGGGGAGGTATCTGCGCTAGCTAAATACATTCAGAAAAGACAGACTGTTCCCGTCAGTGATGGCAGATGTCCTGATTGGAAATGAAACTAGAACAATGTTGTGTATAGCCAGAAAAGAATGTAGCTATGAATTCCAGAGCTTTTGTGGCTTCTTCCTCCCCTCCCATCTGCACAGTCACACTCAGGTGTGACAGGTGAGATAAAGTCAGACCTGCTCTGTATTGCCAATAATTGGCTGTTGGTTCATATCTCCTATATCTACATAATAAGGATAAATTTGAAATAAATTAATAGCTCTCTCTCTCTCGTGTGTACTTAAAGGAGGTCATGAATTCAAGAGGAAGTAGAAGGAGAAACAAGTTGGAGGGCAAGAGAGTGGAGTGGGCATGGTGTAACTCATAAACCAGGGACTAGTGTGTTGCTGAAAGAGACTAATTATGAATAAGATACATTTTTGTGCTTAACATTTGTTAAGAGACAAATTGTTCTGTTGAAGTGGTTATGGGTCTTATTTTTTGTTAAAAATATTGGAAAGTGCCAGATGGTGGTGACACACATCTTTAATCCCAACTCTCAGGAGGCAGAGACAGGTGGATCTCATAGTTCGAAGATATTCTGTTCTATAGAGCAAGTTCCAGGACAGACAGGGCTGCACAGAGAAACCCTGTCTCAAGAAATTAATATATATTGGAAAGTAGTATTTTTGCAGGTCATCTAATGAACCAATATTGATATCTGCTGTTTCTATAACTTGGTTTTTGTGATGTATGTATGAACATAAACATTGTTTTAAGATGTTGTCAACCATTACAGTGTGTATTATTAAATTACCAGTTGCTTTATTTTTTGGCTTGAATAGAGACGAGCTGTTTTATTTTGTGTTTGATCACCAAACCCACTGCTCTTTAATGCAGTCTGTTCCTTCTACTCTGTAACTGCCTAAAGAGAATCTCTGCTTTCAGTATCTGGCTAGCTAGTGGTTAAATTCAGAATTAGAAATTTATTTTTGAGATAAGTCTTACTTGTGCAGCATTGGCTAGCCAGGAACTTGCTCTGTAGTCCAGGCTGGTCTTGAACTCAAGAGGTCTGCCTGTTTCTGCTGAGACTAAAGGTGTGTGCCATAATGCCCAGGGAAACATAGTAGTTGATTAGATTCTCTTATTTTATTAGTTTGTTATCAGAGTAGATTCTTGATACAGAATAAATGTGGTCTTTGACTAGGTACAGCATCTAGGTAGAGGATGAGCCATCGGCCTTTGCTCATCTGTCTCTGAGGTGCCAACAGAGCCCTCTGGTCTTCTAACTCGTTGGAACTTTAGACACCGGTATTCTCATCGCTCTCTTGCCGTGGAAATGGATATATGGGTAAAATGTCCTTTTGTATCACAAGTAAACGGAGGTTGTTACAGTTTCCTCTCTTCATCTTCAGGAAGAAGCTGAAATCCAGGCGGAACTGGAGCGTTTGGAAAGAGTCAGGAATCTTCACATACGAGAGCTCAAGAGAATAAACAACGAGGATAATTCACAGTAAGTTGCCATGGCTGTACGTGACAGCCGCCCCCCTTCCTCTCCCATGGAAAACACAAACACTTTCTCGGTCAGCCATTCTCTGTACACATAGAAAAATTCCAAAGGGTTAATGACTTGGATGTGGATGTCTGTGTGATCTGCTCCCCAGCTACCTCTTCATGCCATCTCTTACTCCCCTTCTGAATATATGGGTGACTTGCTTTTTATTTCTCATCAAGTGCACCCTAGACAGAACACCTGTCTCAGCTTCACCTCATTTCTTTCATATCCTTTTCTTTAATTTTTCATGGTGATTGTCACTGTCTTTTTGTTGTTGTTGATTTATTTGTCTCCCCCCCCCCAACCTGTAAACTTCTTGAACAAGATTATTGTTTTGATCTCCTTGAATCATCAAACCTAAGAGAGGGCATGGGACATAGTAGTCACCTTGTAGTTATATCTTGACTGAATGTCAAAATTAATTTTACAGGAATGAATGAGAAATTATTATAAAAGTTCCATATCATACAATGTAAGAAGAAATGGGAAAGAGCTAGCTGCAAGTTGTAGTCTCTGGTTTAAATCCAGTTATTAGAATGAGTGTCTTGAAGCTGGGCCGTGGTGGTGCACGCCTTTAATCCCAGCACTCGGGAGGCAGAGACAGGCGGATCTTTGTGAGTTCGAGGCCAGCCTGGTCTACAAGAGCTAGTTCCAGGACAGGCTCCAAAAGCCACAGAGAAACCCTGTTTCGGGGGGGGGAAAAAGTGTCTTTTGTGGCATATTAAAATAACCTGTGTTTACTGGATCTTCATTTATTAGCGTGTAGGTGAGAACTTTTCTCGAAGTCTAGCGATGTCATTTAAAGCTGCATGACTTCATATATATGTATGTATGTATATGTGTGTGTGTATGTATGTAAGTAAGTATTCCCTTGGGAAGTGGGAATGCTTTGCTTAGAGAGGGGCCTTGTGATCATGTGCGGATAGGCAGTTCATGAATACCCTGCATTCTATCACATTAAAGTCTTAAAACAAATGGGATAACATAATTTAAAATTAACTGACTTTGAAAATTAAGTTCAGTATTTGTGGCTGTGGTTTGGGAATTTAAGATAGAGTAAATTGTTAGTTTTATCATGTGCCTCAGTCTAAGCAGAAATCTCTATTTTCTACAGTTTTCACGAAAAACTTATATTCAGCTAATTTTTAGTAAGCTGTACAAATGTGGTGTCTTTACACTTGGCTTTTTAAAATTGTTGCCGTCAGAGTATAAATTTTGGAGACTTTGTTTTTCTGCCAAGCACTTTGAGTATTACTGCTAACCTTGTAAGGACAGCTTGCCCAGTCTGGCCCCTTTCTCTGTGGCAGCCGAGCCCTCATCTGTAAACAGACACAGCAGGCTTTGTCTCATAGAATTGGTTGAGAAATGAACAAATGAACTCATTGCTTAATAAATAGCAGTATGATAAACATTAGCTATTAATGATAGTATGTATTACTTAATATATAACAGTTACAATAAACTAGTACTGGTAGGTGTTACTTGTGATTTTTTTTTTTGTGATTTACAAGTTTTTAAAAATTTCTTACTTTCAAAATTGATGAATAGTTCAAAGACACTAAGATACAACCATGAACAAAAATCAGCTGATAAATTATTTTTAAATACAAGTCAGTACTATAAAATCTTGGTCACTCAATATAAAAGTATATTTTTTCAAGAAAGGGATTTTCTTATAGAGCACAGTTGATGGTATTTAAGAGGGTGCTGTTAGTGGCTAGCTGTTACAGTTATACTTTATAAGTGCTGATGCTATCACGGGTGATACTATGTGGAAAGATGGAGAGAGAATAGCACACTGCTGCCCAGTGTATGCAATTAAATGCAATTAACTACAGTGACTGAAACAGACAGCTGGGAGTAGAGTCGGGAATGGTCATTAATGCACACAGAACTGCTGGTATTCTTCTAAAGTGCCTAAATAGCTGTTTTTCCTCCCTGTCATTTTAAGGTTCAAAGATCATCCAACGTTAAATGAAAGATATTTATTGCTTCATCTTCTTGGAAGAGGAGGCTTCAGTGAGGTGTATAAGGTAATGGTCACTGTTCTTTATGCTGATGGAGGGGGTGAGGTTAAAAACACATGGCTTTTGTATACTGGATTTAGACTGACTTTTATTCTCAGTCTCATTACAACAAAAGGGCTTATGGTGGGGTTTGTTGTCTTTTCTCCAAGGTCTAAGATCTGTTCTTACCTGCATAATCCTCTTCTATCCTCTCAGCCATTTTAACTGTAAATAAGCCTGACCCTCCATAGGGTGCTGGTACTTGCTAGCACTCAATCTCACTGTTCCCAGAGGCCCTGTTCCTCTGTTGTGTTGACCTCACAGGTTTATAATTTTGTCATAAAGTCACTTTACTCTTTGTTCTAGTTACCCCTCTCTTACTGTGACAAATACCAAGACCAGGACAAGTTGGGGAGGGAACAGTTACTTCATCTTATAGGTTATAGTCCTACACTGAGGAAAGCCAAACAGGAACTCAAGACCAGAGCTGGAGGCACGAGCCACAGAGGAATGCTGCTTACAGGCTTGGTTATTCTGGCTTGTGCTCACCCTTTTTTAGGACCACATGCTCCGGAGTGGCACTGCCCACTGGTCAGTTTAATCAAGCCAGTCTCCCAGTGGAGAGTCCTTCAGATAACTTGGGCTATATGGAATTAACAACTAAAGCTAGCTAGAAAGTGTTTCCCTCTGCTTAAGCTAGTGAGGTAGGGATTCCTGGAGACATTTTAACAAAGATGGAAGTTACTAAGTGCTTTTTAAAGAGGCATCTTTGCATATAAGTCACAATGAAGCTGAAACTGTTAAGCTTTCTTTTAACAGCATTTGGAGTGTAAAACACAGAGGGCTGCAGAGAATGCTTTGCTGAAGGGCACATCTGCCTGTAACTCCAGCTTAGGGTGGTCTAATGCCTGCGGCTTCTGAAGACACCTGTTCTTTTTTTTTTTT
>JAQHUG010000090.1:5686100-5701148 GCA_028555095.1 Dicrostonyx torquatus | reverse complement strand
CTCGGGAGGCAGAGCCAGAGGATCTCTGTAAGTTGACAGCCTGCATGGTCTACAAAGTGAGGTCTAGGCCAGCCAAGGCTACATAGTGAGACCTTGTTTCAGAACCAAGAACAAAAAGAATATATTTCCCATAAAAACAGTAGTCCAAACAAATGATTGGTTTTCAGTATTGAGTTATTTAGATGTGTATTTGGGGACTATGGTGACCCTTTTAGAACATACATATTACTTTTATAAAACTCATCTACAGAAATTTAAAATTGTTGTCAATATCACTAAGGATATCGTTTCTTACCCGTACTGTTGTCCAGAACAGTCAAATTTGTCACCTACAAAATTGTTCCTATTATTGCTCTTTTGCTTATATATCCTTTGCGTGGCGAGATGCCTGCATGTTCAAGAGCTGTGCTCCTTTCAGCCACACACTTAAACACCTTCTTTGCAGCATCAGATTATTTTTAAGTGGACCATGGTTCAACTACATTACTCGGCTTTACTTTTAATTTATCAGAGTTTTGAGTTGTGTGATGCTTGCATCTCTGATGGGTTATTTTACTTTGTGGGGGGCTGTTTTGAGAAAGTGTTTTTCTGTGTAGCCCTAACTGTCCTGGAGCTCACTCTAGACCAGGCTGGCCTCAAACTCAAAGAGATCCACCTGACTCCACCTCCCAAGTGTTGGGACTAAAAGCAAGCACCACCCATGCCTGGTGGATTCTTTTACTTATAACAAGATAATGAACTTATTTCTATCTTTCATATATCAAAATATGAATTTATGAATAGTAGTTTTAAATTTTAAGTTAGTGTTTGAATACTTGGTATATTTCACAAAATGGTAGTGCTTGAAGCTGCATGCAAAATCAAAGCTCCTTGTACTTCTTGAAGTCTAGTCTAGTACAAGGAGAGCTGATGCTTTTGTTGATTACCACATCGTTCTTCCCTAACATGGGAATGGAAGCCATGTTACATGCCCGTGGAGGGCAACAGAGAAAGCTCATGTCCAGAGGTGAGTGAATTGGCCTTGACTTGCCAGTTTGGAGGAAGAAAGGGGATAATATAATTGCAGATTTTGAAATCTATGTTGTCGATTGGGATAGGTCTTATGTTACAATAAGGAATATGAGATCCTGTCTCGTTGGAATGAATGAAGACTTTGGGTGGCTTAAAGGAGATATAGTCTGTGGTCTGGTGTGTATTCTAGGAAGAACTGGCTGCAGCTTAAACTGTTGAGTAGGGTAGGCGAGTATTTCTTCTGTTACTAGAAATTTACTGAGATTACACTATCACAGTAATGATAATGCTTTCTTTGGACATAAATATACTTTCTCACAAAGTTTTATTTTGGTTCTGGTCAAATGAATTAAAACTTTGGTTTTCATTGCTGAAAACTGCAATTATGTGTAAATAAAGTAAGCATTCTAAGATTTTAAAAGTTTTGAGCTAAACATTACATCCCTTTCCCCCCCCTCCCATTACTTAAAGGTATTTACCTCCTGAGTGCTTTGTAGTTGGAAAAGAGCCGCCAAAGATTTCCAACAAGGTTGATGTGTGGTCGGTTGGAGTCATCTTCTTTCAATGTCTCTATGGTAGAAAAGTAAGTTGTGCACACAGTTCATCTCTGTAGAAATAAATTTGTGTTTGTCTTTTATGTGCAAAATTTCAGTAACTTAGAATCAGTTTAGATTCTTTTAAGGAATGGCACACTTCTTGATTGCATCTTTGTATCAGAATTATTTTAACAGTTGATTTGGTTGGTCTTCCCTTCTTCCTTGCCCATACATATTCTATTGGGTACTCTGCAGTTAAGCACTTTGCAATGTCCTTCCTTCCTTACACTTTCTTTTAATTCCCACTGCCCCTGCAGATATTTGGTCTGGATACCAATTCCTCCTATAATTTCTCAGAGAAATGCCATCAAACTTAGTTTTTCCCAAACCTCTGTTAATAGTAAAATCAGAAATGCAAGTTGCCATGGATAGTGTCTAGTTTGCGTCCTGTCCAGTCCCCATCACTGCAAGAAGAGAGGTGGAGGAACTTGTCTAAAAATGTGCAGCATATGACGGCTGTCTTTGTTTGCTCTCTGTTGCTAATATTAGCATCATGACCAAAAGCAACTATGCAGGGAAGAAATTTGCACATTGGGTTATAGGGTAGGAAGCAAAGGCAAGAACGAAGCAAGATTCACAGATGAGCACTTCTTGCTGGCTTTCTGTTCACCCAAGGACCACCTTTCCAGGGATGACCCTCCCACATCAGTTTAGTTATCAAACAGTAAAATACCCCATAGACATGCCTATAGGCCAGTTTAGTGAGGCAGCGCTCAGTTGAAGTTGCCAGTCAACTCTTGCTCATGTTAAATTATTAAAAACTGGCTCCCAATCTAGGGCTGTTTCCTTCTAATTACTTGAATGACAGCCTGATTTGCTTCTCCATCACATGGGGTTTATCTGCTGAGGACTGAATGGACGTTTCTGGACTGTTCTTAGCTATAATCTTGTTTCAGTGAGACCACATCCCAACTTTTAGGTAACTGAGGACAAGATGTTAAAATACAAATCATTTGTGTGGTGATTCTTTGTTTTAAATGTTTTGTTTCAATATTCTTTTTTATTTAAGCCATTTGGTCACAATCAATCTCAACAAGACATTCTCCAGGAAAACACAATACTAAAAGCCACAGAAGTCCAGTTCCCTGTAAAACCAGTTGTAAGCAGTGAAGCCAAGGCCTTCATAAGACGCTGTTTGGCTTACCGAAAAGAAGATCGATTTGATGTGCACCAGCTGGCAAATGACCCCTACCTTCTCCCACACATGAGAAGATCCAACTCTTCAGGAAACCTGCATATGTCTGGGCTCACAGCAACTCCTGCACCTCCTTCTTCAAGTGTAATCACGTACTGACCCTCCTTCAAGATTGACATATCTGATTGGCTTCCAGATGCATACTTGAATTTGAGTGCATTTGAGTGTTTTGGTTCTTTTACACAGGACATGGGTAAGAGTTTGTGAGCTAAAGCTATCAATGGTGTCATGTGTGAGGGTAGATCATGGACAGTGACTCAGTGCACACTCCTCCCTCTGCCCTGGAGCAGCATGGAACAGGAATACCATGTTACAGCGGAAGAAGAGAGGACACTGTAAATAACGTTTATAATACCTAAATATATTTGATTGTTACCAGAGAGTTCTAATATGAAGGGTAGTTTTTCATTATTTAAGAACACATGGAAAAGTTATGAGACATTTATAACACGGGAGCTACAGTGCCTGGTACAGCGTCAGCACTTGGCAGCTGATCTGCAGAAACCAAAGCAAGAACTGAGTGACAGCGGCCGTGGTGTTTTATAATAGAATGTGAGAGTTAGGGTCTTTGGACAGTTGAAGACTTTGTCATTCGCCTATTCTGACTTTTACCAAGTTGTACCTCAAATCATATGTCCGTTCCCCCCACTGCTTGTGTTAGAAGGGTGCTGTTGTTTCACACCCTTAACACAAAGAGCTGCCTATTTTCAATCACTTGCGGTAACTAAATGATAGCATTCCCAGGGCTTTCAGTGTTTTAGAATTAACAGGCATTTTTCTTTTGTTTCCAGGCCTCGTTCATTAAAACAGGAGACAGTGTGTAACCAAAAGCAGGCCAGTTTTATGCAGGATAATGATAAATTCCCTTCTGGCTCTATTGTAAATTACTGTACAGATGTCCTATTACAATTACTGAGTTTCAGCAGCTTATTCTTGTACAAATGTTTAAAAATACGGCTTTTCTAATTGGATATTGTATTTTTTTTAAGTCTTCTTGAAGGCGCTTTAATTGCTGCTAAATGATATTGCTTTTTTGCTAAAAAAAAAAAAAAAAAATTGAATGACCTCCTTGAAGGCACAAGTTGACTGTACATCATGGAGAGATGTCAAAAGCAGGCATTCATTAATAATCAAGGCATGTAAAGTGATCCATGTTGGGCATACTGAGTTCTTTACATCAGTTTTTTAGGTTCTAGGGCTGTGGAGCACATAGATACTAGATTTATAAACAGTTCATGGTTATTCTACATTTCTAGAAAGTTCTTAGCATCAAGGTGGGATGATGGTCCCATAGAATGTTTCTTGTGGTTTGTACAGATTTGATAAAATGTGAAAATTTTCTAACTGCCTTGTGTGGTAGAAACCAATATTTGGGGGGATGCTGTATTTCATTCTTGTACGGATTCTTTTTTTCTTTATTGTCACAGTCATAATGCTGAGACTTACCTGTAAGTTGTCCATAGTGCAGAAAACAGGCTCTCCCTGCCGGACACCCCTTAACGTGTACAGTTAAACTGTGGCTCTTACCTGATGTTGCAAGCCATTTTATTTGTTTGTTTGTGTTTTTTTTTCATTGTACATAGACACATTGTCTGTTTAAGATGCTGCTGGAATTACAGAGAATGTAGCCAAACAGTAATAAACAATGACAGTTAAAATGTAAAGACTGTGAAGATTAAATTCAAAGAGAGCTTCCTAGGTGGAGGTTCCTAACAGCTCTGTGCTTAAAAGGCAGATGGCTAAATTCCTTAAGCATACTCCAGACAAGTGTGAAGTGTCTGAAGCTGTTAATCCTGTGAGCTCCCGGGTCATCAGGAGTGCTTTCAGGGTAGCACCAACTCCTATTTAGATTAGGGTAGAAACCCCTGGAGGACATTGCTGTGGTCACCACATGCTGGCAGTCATTGATTGCCTACAGTGGCTGCCCACTCAGAAATTCATGATCTGAATGAAAATGCCCAGCTTTAACATTTTGGAGTGGTGAGCTTGACCAAGCTGTACAGTGGGTCACTGATTACACCACATTTGTGAATGAATGAAAGCAACTGTGAGGGTCAGCTTCTTGGAGGCTGAGGCAGGGGGATGATGAGTTTGGCCAGCCTGGGCTCTGGAGAAGAACAAGGACACATCTCACAAACACTGAGGCCAGGGAGAAAGGAGGAAACGAAGCCATACAATGAAATTGCTTCCTTGAGTTCAGCTGAAGTGGATCATTTCAGAATCAAGAGTGTGTGTATTGGGGTGGATCACCAAGCCTGAAGACCTGAGCGCTGGGAGGAGAGAATGCACAAGAGCACACTATAGTGTGCTGCTCCCTCACACGTATACACACACACACACACACACAAAGTGAATGTTTATAAAAATTCAAATAAGAGTGTATCAGATGAATCAATTTATCCATGTCTTCTGAAGCTTTTCCAAACATGGATTTAAATAGCCTACCAGTATTTGGGCTACATGAGCCAGTATCACTTTCGCAAGAAACTGGTGCTTGTTGCTGAGTAATTTCCATGCTGCTCTGGCAGTTGCAGCTCCTTTGTTTTGAGGCCTTGATTGATTTGTCTTCTGGAGTCATTGCTGACTGTAGGTAAAATGTGCAGTTCTCACCCTTGGAAGTAGCTGTACAGGCTGGGGTGTAGTTCTCTGGTAGAGTGCTGTAGGTTCAGTCCCCAGACAAAATAATAATAAATGCATTAGCTTTAATAAACATGGACATTGAGAGGAAGTAAGTACAGAAGCTACCATGCTGACATGTATGTTGGAGGCAAGAGATGTGTGCTTGTTTTTTCTTATGGCTATGCCCCCCTTTCCTACAAAAGAATTTGAGTTTAAATGTGAACAAATGTTTGTGCAAATACCTCATTACAGGAAGCCAAAATGGTGGGATCTCCACAAAACATCACTGTATTGTCCCACTTTGATGTTTGTCTTGACCTATTAAATACACTGTTGATTACTATTATGCTACCAGATATGCTTTGGTGGAAATGGACATTTATGTTAATAGTTTAATGATTTAATTACATTGCTGTTGGACGTGTGTGTGTGTGTGTGTGTGTGTGTGTGTGTGTGCGCACGTGTCTATGTATGCGCGTGCATGTACTCAGTATAGCTTTATTCTAAAAGTACTGTGTCAGGTCTTTCTAGTTTCACTTTAAGTCGTCCCCCCCCTCCCCCGTACACTAAACTCCAGTGTTCTGAATATTTAACCTAATTCCAGAACTGCTTTGGCAGATAGTTTCTAAAATGAATTCTTAGATTTTGTTTCATTCTGTGGTGGTTTTAAACTGTGTGTACCTTGTCCATTTTGATCTAAATTGGCTTTCCCACCCAAAACATCTCCAATTACCTTGTGCCCCCCCGTTCATTTATTTATTTAGGGTTTTATAGCCTAGACTGGCCTCAAAATTGATGTTAACCCTCCTTCCTGAGCCTCCAGAAGGCTGGAATTAGTTATCTGTTAACTCCATCTGTTAAGAGAATCTTTTTTTTCAATAGGGAAGATTTGAGTGTATATAAACCAAATTCAAAACTTGTTTTCATGGAACCATACCAAATATTGGTAGTAAGTCTCAAGTGAATAGCAGGGTGTGTGGGTTTGGCTTGAGTGCCCTCAGGCCTTCAGCTCTGGGGTGTGGACCACCTGCACAGGCAGTCCTCCGAAGGGCATTGAAACATGGCTAACCCATTACAATTTGGAAGCGGGGTACTGACAGCTATTGTCTGGGTTCTCCATCTGAAAATGAGGATCAGAGTCTGCTGTGGTGCTGTGCTGGTCAGGACTGTGCCCAGAACTTAGTAAATGCCAGCATCAGATGCTTTTTGAAACTCAAAAGGTCACTGCTTTTGCCTTGTGCATAAAAAGCAGTCCGCCATAGTTCTTGTGGCGATTTAAGTTTCTTCGAGAAAGAAGTAGATCCTCAAGCTTCAATCAGGTTCCACGGAAGAGATGACTGGGTTCCCAGAAAAAGGGTAAAGAAATGGAGGGATTCGCAATTTGGAGGGGAAAACCCAGTAAGTGAGCTCCAGAAGGGTCGTGCTTCGGCCAGTCCTGTATGCTCTTGTCCTCAGAAGCACTTCTGTCTGTGGAACAGTTTGAAGGAGGGCAGGGGAATCTGCTCCCCAAAAGAGGAAGCCAATGGGACAGAGATGCTGGGCTTGGTGACCAATCCATGCCCGCAGCCTCAGTGTAGGGAGGTGTGGAGGCAGAGGATTACAAGTTGAAACCTGAGCTACAAAAACTGCCTCAATTAATTAATTAAAGCCTTTGGAATCCCAAAGTGTCACTTTTCAGTGCTGACAAATCCAAGAGCAAATGTGATTTTTATTTTTTATAATCATAAAAGAGCAAACCTAAGGTATTGGGATGCCATCAGAGCACACTGTTGGTGGCTGCATCCTGTCCGAGCTCATTTCAGGTAAGATAAGGGCGAGTTACAGACTAGTGCTATCTGTCCTCTTGTGTTCTCCTGCCTCCTGCAGTAAGGCGGGTTCACCCATGAGTAGGACCTGTGTGCTTCCCCATGGAGGAGCACAGAGTAGCTCTGGGCTTCTTCCTGTCGGTCTTCTCTTAGTATTGAGAACTTTGGAACTGACTGGGTCAGAAACTCCCCCAGAAGGAAGCCTGAAACTTTGGAGAAGCTGCGCCAGTGTGTCCCTCCAAGTCTTAACGGCTGATGCGAACGGGTGCCTTCCGTGTAGAATCCTGACCCCTGAGTGCCTCCAGCAATGTCAGACTTGGGTGTGAAGCTTCAGGCTTAGATGGTTGGAAAAGCCATATGTCTTGGGTCTAACATTACAAGCCCAGCATCCTGTCATGGTGTTGTGTGTGTATGTGTTAATTCGTCCACTTAGGAGATACCAAGGTCTTCTCTAGGGCAGGGTAGTCATTAGGCTTAGCTACTAAAGTTGCCGAAAATGAGCGTGGTAAGTGTTGACAGTTTTATTTTAGCTTCTTCAAAATATGGTTATTTTGTCTACTAATGACCAAATTTGCAGCTTCTTTTTTAAGAAGGTGTTCAGGAAAAGAATAATGCAAGACGGGGTGGGGATGGGGGTCCGTCCCCGCTTGGAAGTCAACGCTGACTTTGCCTTCCATGTTAATTTATTGTGTGACCATAGTCACTCACCTTTCTGGGAGGCGTCTACATCGTAAACTATCTAGTGATAGCCCCCACCTGGCAGGAACCTAGCACAGAAAGTGGGTTAGCATGTAGTGGGGAAACCATGCCCCAGTACATAAGAGAGGCTTTGGGACCTCCATGGAAGCCATTGGGAGGCCCTAGGAAGAGATGGCAGACTTAGCAGCAGCCAGCACCTGCTTTTGATGCTGTCTTTGAACCCATTATTATCCTGGCATGGCTTCTGTGTGAGGCCTGTCTGTGGCCGGGACACAGCAGGCTCTCATAGGGTCCTCACCTGCCCTAGCACACTCAGGTTTGGGAGGCCACACATCCGTGGGGGTGCAGCTGGGTATGTTGGACAGCTCCCCAGGCTAATGTTGTTCCTTTGTACTCTGGATCTCAAGACACCATGGGTACTGACACTGCTGGCTTCTGGACGGGTATATCAAAGAGCTTGTTACCTTTTTCTTGACAATTTTAGTTCCCCAGTAGGAATATTTTCTTCAGTTTGTAAACCTCCTTTTTCAAGCATGGGTCATCTATATGTATCTATATGTATAGATACATAGTTTGAACTCTTTTTAAGTCTTATAAAAGAAACCTTGAAGACCCCCCCCCCCAAAGCATTATCAGATCGTGCACATCAAGATGCAGAATTCCTGGATAGTGACCAAGTTAGTGTAAGGAGTTTAAACAGCACAGGCAGGACTATCTTTGTGTGTCTTGACTCAATAGCATGCTTATCTTCAAATGTACTTATCCTTGCCTTTGGCCAGCAGTGTATGTGTTTCCGTATGCCGGAGAGGTGAAGTCTGGGGGGTGAGGGGAAAGAACTATGCTAAAGTGTATTTTGCTTGGTTTTTTGTTGGTTTTCTTTCTTTTTTAACTTTACAAAACAGGTCTTAACCTTTTAGTAGTAAAATAAACTGATTTGTAAGGGTGATTTAGACTATCTGGTAGCGTGTGTGAACTGCTGCTCATTCTACTAATATGGCCACAAAATGACTTGTCAAGTTTCTTGTTCCATGGAGTTCATTTAACTCCCACATTTCTAGAAGAAGCCATATTCGGAGAACAAATCTGGAAATCAAAGGCTCACCCTAGGAAAGTTCTTGGTTCTGCACTGGTTAAGGATGAGTGTGCCTGCATTCCTTTAGTAACCTGGCACAGAGGACACAAGTGGCAATGAAGTGTCTTGTTTTCAACATGTAACAAGAAACCTTGCACGGCCTCTTGTCTGTTTCCCAGGCCAGCCATGTTGGCACTAGAACTTTTCCCTTCTGGTTTGGAGGATTTGAGCGAAACCACGATGGAAACATAGCTCTGCTCTTGAGATTACCACAGGATTAAACGGTAAGGCTGAGCAGGGTCCGCGTCTCTTAGAAACACTGTTCTTTCTGTGAGCATTTGCCTCTTCTTGGTAACACACAGGGTACACTTCAGTAAAAGACAGTAACGGCTGGAGCCCTTAGCATATGACTTTGTGTATCATCAAGTGTTAGGGCCCCCAACACACACACACAAGTTTGAAGTTTTTGTGGTATGGTTATTTTTTCCATTGAGTCAAAATGGTATAATAGGATATGCTAGAGTTACAAGTCCCCTTCCACCCCAGAAAGAAAAGCTCAATTCTCATTCCATGCAAAAATCTCCAAGCCAGCTGTCCTTGGTATGGAGTCTTGACTGATGGCAGGACATGTGAGTGTATCACACTTGAGTACATTGGATCATTTGGTGGTTCTGTTCCTACACTTACAGCTGCTGAAGAAGAGAAGCGAGGGAGGACACCTGGGTTCTCACGACTCAGACCAGGAGTATCATTCTTTTTTTTTTTTTGGCTTTTCGAGACAGGGTTTCTCTATGGCTTTGGAGCCTGCACTGGAACTAGCTCTTGTAGACCAGGCTGGTCTCGAACTCACAAAGATCTGCCTGCCTCTGCCTCCTGAGTGCTGGGATTAAAGGCGTGCGCCACCCGGCCTCAGGAGTATCATTCTTGACTACAGCTGAGTCATAAGGCCCCAAATAACTGCAAAGCACTACCGGGTCAACTCCAGTAACTTGACAAACAGCCCATTTCTACATGTAGTCTGTACTTTGGAAAGTCAGCTTCAAATACATACATAGTCTCATATATATATATATATATACATACACATATATACATATATATATATGGTCATCACAGATGCATACATAGGATCGTGACTTCCCAGATTTGGGGAGCACATGAGAACTCAGTGGAAAACTACCTAGAGGACCCTGATGTCATCATTAACAGAATAATTTGTACATACTAGTAGGGTGCAGTGTGGTAATGACACATACAGGGCTGGTCCAACCCGGGTGCGTTTCCCTCTCCTTGCCTCTTGTGTCTGGTACCTTAGAGCGTCTAGATCTTCGTAAATCCATAATGGGCTCTTATAAGCTTGGCACCTCTCCCCACGGTGACCGTAAATCGCCCCTTCTGTTTGTGTTTTAATGTCTAGTTGCGATGTACATGCTAACACATCACTTATCCTCTAGTGATTGCAGAATTGGGTGAACTTTTTCTGTGTCTGGCATGTTTCCTAATATTCCATCCATCAAGGCCCAAACTGATCCCCAGCTCTAGATGACCCGTGCCTCAGAGTGGGGACAAGCTGAAGTTGCCACCCAGGTCCATGCTATATTCCCCTTTTTTTAATTTGTTTTTTGTTTTGTTGGTTTTGTTTGTTTGTTTAGGTGTAAGTGCTCTGTCTGTATGAATGCCTACACAACCAGAAGAGGGCATCAGATCTCCCTAGAGATGGTTGGGAGCCACCATGCGGTTTCTGGGAATTGAACTCAGGACCTCTGGAAGAGCAGCCAATGCTCTTAACCACTGAGCCATCTCTCCAGCCCCATGCTATATTCTTTAAGAATGGATTTACAGGAATAGAAGTTACCTGTGTATGAGACGCTGGCTTGACCACAGCAAGCAAGAGTTATGCCCATTTTGTAGGTCTGCGCAGGAGGGATGTAGGTGTAGTCTGCTCACAGTGTGACAGTAGGAGCTGAGCTAATCTGGGCATGGGGACCACATCGCTCACCTGCTTTAAATGACGAGCACCAGTCTCTGTAAGCATCTTTCTTTCAACACAGAGGTAATTATGTCTGCAATGGTGGTTCACGCCTTTAATCCCAACACTTGGGAGGCAGAGGCAGGCGAACCGCTGAGTTAAAGGCCAGCCTGGTCTACAAACTGAGTTCCAGGGTAGCCAGGGCTGTTACACAGAGAAACCCTGTCTTGAGGGCAGGGGGAAGTATTATATTCTCAGAAGTTTTCAAATGTGAGCCTTATCGTTTTATTTGTCTTGTGTTTGAGATACCTTACTATACTATACACACTGCTTAGAAACTGTTGATGTGACAAATGTGCCCCAGACTTCATTCAGGACTCATGGAGAGAAAAATCACACTTGACTTCTGCAGAAAAGTGATTTTATTGCAAAGTTTAAAGGATACGTTTCTATTTCTTAACCATTTGTGTGCGTGTGTGTACCTACCCCCCATACTACCCTCCATTGGGAGGTGAATGAACTCAATATTAGATGGGTTGTCTGAGGCAGAACCTCCTGCACCCATGACCTTTCGTGACTTTTCATGATCATGACCTTCCTCAGTTACCTCAACAGCCACTCCCATGGGGAGGACAAATGTGGGCTGAAGCATCCTCCCTTGCCTCCATCATGCCCCTGCTTGGTCTAGAGAGGGTCATGGCCAAGATGCTGCAGGAAACCTGAGTGTCCAGCTATCGTGTGTCCCAGCCATCTCTGCCCCCTCACCACAGATACCAGCAAAGCCAGTTGTGACTGCAGGAGGGCCGAGCAGGGCTTGCCTCACTGCCGCCTGTCATCTGACTAGAGACTGAAGCCTTGGGCATATGAACACAATTCACCAGACTTGTCTGGATTTCTACATATTTCATTTCCCAAGTCAGAAAAGACTTCTTGCTAACGAGGGTTTTCAAACCTCCTTGATCTCGGCAAAAGGCAAGATCAGCAGAACTGGGTGGTCTGAGCACTTTACCCCTGCGTTCAAGGACGATATTCCAACCCATGCCCCATTCCATACCCAGCCACCCTCCCACTTCATCTAGGAAGGGTGTGTCGCTCAGAATTGCGTGTGCTACTTCCCTGATCGTCGTGAATGACTCTTCCTTCTTCCTGAACCCGAGAGAACGTCTATCTGTAAACCTTGCATGGAGTGTCTGCCAGCACAATCTGTCCCGTACCCACCAACCACCTAGGCAGAAACTGGGCGCGGGATGCAGCAGCCAAGCATCCTAGCAACTATCCTAGGCACCCGAGAGCGGATGCGGGCAGAGGGGGCGAGATACTACACCAGACTTGGTCCCAGCCACGTTTCTCACAGCCTGGACCCTTTTGGACTGATACTCCAGAGATCCCCGGTATCATCTACCTAGTCAAGCATTAGTGCTCGAAAGATCCGGGAGCCCGAGCACGCCTTACACCTTTGCTGGCCACGCCCCGGGCCCTGCACGGCCGGCCCGTAGACCCCGCGTTCTCCAACGGGGCGCAGCTTTTCCAAGTTTGCAGCGCCATCTGGTGGCATGCAGTGCTCACTGCAAGTTCCCAGAGCCTTTCTGGGACGCCTTGTTAGGGGCAGACCTGAGGCTTGAGCAAGCACAGATCTACCTGGATTCAAACTCCCACCCACAGCTCCCCTACCATGTGAACTAGCTTCAGTCTAGGAGAGCATGCCTGGCTCAGTGCTCTGGGACCTGCCCTCAGGCCCACGTCTCTCTAAACGTGCTCCTTTTTTTCTCACTAAAATAGAACAATTGTTTTTCAATATATATTTAAAATATGTGTATTAAATTAGAAAAATAGTTTTCCATGCACCACAGTTGGTAACACATCCATAGGATTAAGTGCAAAGCCTTAACCTGATAACCTATGTCTCTCTCCCCTATCTCCCTCTTCCTCCTCATTCTCTCCCTTCCTTCCCCCTTCACCTCATCGTTTTCCTCTCCCACCTTACTTAGTAAAGACCTGCACTTAAAAATACGAACTTCCTTATCTCGTGCTTTACACTTTTTAATATCTGCTCACCTCAAAGACCAGCCTCAGCAGAGTCCAAAGTGATGAAGGGGTCATTAGACTCTCAGTGACTTTAAGCTCCACTCCTGGTTCAAAGGAGCCTGGCTCTTGCTTTACCTTGGCCGCCTAACCAAGCAGATGGTGTTTGCTGCAACACAGTCCCTCTTTTTTGCCACAGAAGCACACGGGGCTAACCACTGAGCTTAAGAGAAGTCATGTTATAGGTGTGTGTCTCCTGGACCTGACAGTTAACGGTACTATGAGAATAAAACATGCCTAGCCACAGAGCAGACTCCTGTCTCTAGTGCTACACAGGACATTCCTAGTTAAACTGATTCCCAACCTCACAGCGTTGCCGATCCAGCCGTGCACAGATGTCGGGGAGGATTTTTCGGGGAGGCAGCTGCCTCCGTGCTCGATCAGACACAGAAGAGGATGTGCCTATGAGATGGCAGGGGCTTTGGAGAGCCAAAGCAGGATACAGCTTCCCCAGACTCTAAGAAACCCATTCTTCTTGGTTAGAAGTAAGCTTCTTGTTTGTGCCCAGAAAAAAACCCCACCCAATTATGTGCTGAAAACATGATGGGAAGGGATATAACTCAGAAGTGGATAGAGCCCTCGCCCAGTATGTCCAAGATCTGCCCTACATGCGAAAGCACACACAGTAACACCGCTGCTGCACATCTGTAATTCCAGCGCTGCCGAGGTGGAGGCAGGAGGATCAGGAATTCACCATCAGCCCGAGCTACCCCGACCCTATCTCAACACTAGCAAGTATTAGGATTATAAAGGAAAGTATAAAGGAAGAAATTAGCTGTACCTGTAACCTACCTCCAGCTATCCTAAGTGAAGGGCTTTCTGAAGACGTTTGCCCCGAGCCCCAGGAAGACTTTGTGTGTGTATGTGTTCTCATGTGAGTGCACGCAAGAGCCTGGAGCCCACAGGACACCCCAGGCTGTTCCTCAGATGCTGTCTGTCTTGGATTTTGAGACAGGGTGCCACAAAGCTCTAGTAATCACCAGGCTGACTGGCTACCAAGGAGTCCACCTGTCACCTGCCTTTGCTTCTCTGGTGCTGAGATTACAAGGACCTGCTACCATGCCTGGCCTTGGGGGGGGGGGAGGAAATGGGCTGAGACAGGGTCTGACTACATAGCCTTGGCTGGCCTGGAACTTGCTATGTAAACCGAACTGGCTTTGAATTCACAGAGATCCACCTTCCTCTGCCTCCAGAGTTCTGGGATGAAAGGTGTGTTCGACCATGCCCAGCTATGCCTTGTTTTCTTTATTTTGTCTTAACATGGGTTCTGAGGGGATTGAACTTTAAGTCAGGTGCTCTACTGACTAAAACCATCAGCCCCTATGAGAGGTGCATTCTCACCACTTGCTTCCCCCTGGCACCCGGGAAAAGGTCCCCTCTGCCCTTCCTCTGGCCTGTCACTCAAGAGTCAGAATAATTTGTTACAATGCTACTTCCCTGCTTTTCTATTTAGCAGCTTGGTTTGCTATTCAAGAAGCCTGTAAAGAAACCCTCAGTGAGGCTTGTAGTAGGTGCAGCTGTGTTCCCAGCACCTGAGAGGAGCGCGGGCCCTTTTGTTCCTTCCCGCCCAGCTCTCGGCCGCCAGCTAGTTTATGCCCAAAATAACCATACGAAAATTGTATTAATTAAATTACTGCCTGGCCCATGATCTCTAGCCTTTACTTGGCTAACTCTTACATCTTGCTTCAACCCATAATTAGTAATCTGTGTATCACCACGTGTTGTGGCTTACCGGCATGTCTAACCTACGTCCATCTCGGGCCGGAGAATCATGGCGTCTTGCACACTTCCTTTCTTCCCCGAACTCTGTTCTGTCTACTCTGCCCAACCTAAGGGCTGTGTCCTATTCTACAGGCCAGGCAGTCGTTTATTTAACCAATGAGAGTAACCCAAAATACAAAAGAACCCTCCCACATCATTTCCCCTTTTTCTGTTTAAACAAAAAAGAAAGGCTTTCATTTTAACATAGTAAAATTACATATAATAAAACAGTTATCAAG
>JAQHUG010000090.1:5655162-5677427 GCA_028555095.1 Dicrostonyx torquatus | reverse complement strand
GAATCACAAAGTAAGTAAAACATGTAAGATGGAGGAAGTTCCTAAAATCTAGAAAATTCACAGGTTTCTAAAATCCAAGGTTATAAAACAGTTGGCAATTGCTAGGGAGAAGAGACTGAGCCACCCAACTTCCCACAAGTTGGGGAGAGTACCATGGTGGCAGCCTCTGGGAGTGGCCCCCAGACAAGTGCCTCTGAATCACCCTGCTCACACTCCTTACACACTCTCCACGACCCCTCTGTTCATCAAGCTGGCCTTGGCGTCGGTTGTTGCTGTCACTTCTGAACACCAGGAAAAGCCACACCGCTAACAAAGAGGCCAAGGAAGAGGCTAGTTCTAGGTCTTGTGAATTTTCAGAAGTGAGCTAAATACTGCAGCTGTTCTTACTGTGAACCCTTTTAATATGGGCAAAACAAAAAAATGGACAAAAACCAACAGGGAGGATGGATTTGGCTGGTGAGGTGGCTAAAGGTGCTGAGTCCAATCCTCAGAATCGCTTGGTACGAGAGAATCAACTCACACAACTACCACACGTGCGTGCACGCATGCCCACACACGGTTTAAAAACATTAAGAACGAAAGACAAAGATTCCTAGACTTGTCTCCGCTATTTTAGCGGATGGTGTGCGGAAGCTGGCCTTGAACTCCTCATCCTCCTGCCTTCTCGATTACAGGGATGTACCTGTAGCTGGTTCTCCTCAGCAGTGCCTGAGGCTGGACTACCACCCACAGAGCCCACCCTCCATTCACGACAATCACTTCAGGCTCTGACCTGTGTGGTCTCTGCCACGTTTCCCACAAACCCACTGTCCCTTCCCAGGACCTCCGCCCTCAACTGTCTCACTTTCCCCAAATACTGGCACATGGTTACATCACATGCCCACCGACTTGCCTGTGACTTTATGTGGTGATGGCACTGAGGGTGGACAGGAACCAAAGACTCCATTTCCCAGCCTCCTTCAGTTAGAGGTGGGCACATGGCTCTGGTTCGGATTTTGTAATGCTGTGTGAAGCTGAAGTGATCCTCGAAGCCCCAGAGTGCTGTGTTTTCTTCTGAGGACTGTTGTGGCTGGTGGCCATGACCTTCGTGGGTGGAAGCACATACAGGTGGAGCAAGACAGACTTTCTCCATGTGGGCCAGGTGGACTCCAACTCAGTTATCCGCCTGCCTCTGCCTCCTGAGTGCTGGGATTAAAGGCATGCGCCATCATTGCCACCTGGCTGGGAACCTCGTCTAAATTGGAGAAGTGAACTTTATGGTTTAAATCATTGCATTTTGAGACTCTCCTAGGTAACTCAACCTAATCCAACACCCTTCCTCATCACTGACCTAGCTTTCTAATGTGGTCCTGGTAACAACAGTGGCCCCACCTCCCATTCCTACTAGATGCTGTCATGGGAGCTCTCTACCACCCAGACTACAATACTTAAAACTGGGCCCTTTAACAAGCTTCCTGGCTTGTCACCGGGAGTGGTACACTATCCAGGACGGTCTTAAATCTGTACTTTTGGAAGCCAGTACAGGATCTACTATTGCCTACAAATTACTAGAACTTAGGAGGTCAATGGCAAACCATATGCCCAGCATGCTCACGGCCCTGGGTTTAACCCCCAGTGCCAACCAAAAGTCTGACGTTTTCTTGAATAACAGTCAAGTTTCGCACTTCAGGTAGTTACTGGGCAAGTCTGGGCCACCATCCTCCCCATGGGTACTTTTCCTCTCCCCAGAACCTGAGACTTGGGAAGATGGTCCAGGGCTATCCTTAAATGAGAACTCACTAAGGCTAAAGACCCTTCACTGGAGGCACTATTGCTCACTTGCTTTGACTGTCTTTTAACAACTGCTGTGTCTTTCCTTTAGTGAGTGTGTGCGGACGTGCATGTATAGACCAGAGGTCTATGCCAGATGTCTTCCTCAATCGCTTTCCACCTTATTTTTTTTGAGACAGGGTCTCTCACTGAACTGGGAGCTCGCCAATTTGGTTCACAAGCTGCCAGGGAACTTCAGAGATGCCCAGTGCTGGGACTGGTGGAGCCCTCTTCATCATCCAATTTGAAGCATGTACGTGGCTCTGTAAGTGCATTCTGAGAGAGGAGCTGGGTTTCTGGTTGAGTGTTAGCAATGGCCATTGCTGCAGTGTGAGAGTCTTTATGCTGGCACCAGGTCAACCACCAGCAAGCCACTTCCAAAATGGGGCTAGTGGATGCATTTACATCTCTCAGAATCTCATTAACTAGTTAATCCCACTTAACTTAGCATCTCTTGGAAACTTAGGAAAGCACACCACAAACTGACTTTAGAGATGTGAAGCACACGTGACGTGTGCATGTGCAGATACAACACAAGGAGAAAAGTAAAGCCACTCTAATTTATTGCTGTGTCTATGCTCTCCGGGGTCGCTATACTGTTGTGTAAGTAGCTACAGGGTGCAGCACCCCCTTTATTTCTCTTTAAATGCCGTCTTACTGTGGGCACCTAAAGCAACAGCAGCAGCTACAAAATGGTGTCTGAGTAATTCTGAGTTCAGAACAAGATCTGTGTACAGGCGGAATAAAAAGATGTTCAATTAATAGTGTGCTGTGTAACGGGAACAAAACGTCTTCAAGGGGGAGTTTCGTGTAAACCTTAAGAGAGATGTGACTCACAGAGACCAACAGTAAATTCTTGTTTCCTTTTACAGTTTAGTGAGGTGGTCTGTGTTCTTGCAAACAATTTACAAAGTACAAGAAACGTTGCGTGTGGGCACTAGGCATAAAATATTTCATTTCCTTATATAAGGAGTAGCACTGGGACAGGTAACCTAGCGGGCACCCTGCCATCTTTCCCAAAGATGTACAACCCAGAATGGCAGTAGATGCCTGGCAGCAAGCCACCCATAACAACTCTTTTTGGTTGTTGAAAATACAAGCACATTCTCACACCACTCCCTGGCTGTGATTCCACCCAAGTTGGTGGGAGACAAGCCCTCGGCCTCTTGTGTAGTTTCCCCTTAGAATTATGTACAGGATGCCTACAGGTACGGTACAAACTAGTATGAAATCAATGGTGGTCTGCGCTTCCAGACATGATCCTGTGGTTAAATAAATAGACCACGTTGATTGTGAAGGTTGATTCCAAGCTAAGAAGACTCAGAAGCATTTGCATCCGTAACTGCAGAAACCGACTTCTCGACAGCTGGGGTGGAGTCACCGACTCTGTCCTCAACAGTGGTGGGGACCTTGGAAGCAGGGGCCGTCATATCCACAGTGAGTGAGGAGGCAACCTCTGCTTTTGCAGTAGTCATGACAGGGTCAGAAGGTGGGCCCGTGGCAGGAAGGGAAGACAGCGGCTCCCCAGCGCTGGCTGCAGAAGAGCCCTCAGGAACCAAAGGGAATGGCGGGAGAAACTCGGATGGCAAGGGGAGAGGTGCAATGCCAGTTAAGTTTCGGGGAGGCAAGGAGGGAAGAGGTGGCAAACCTAGGACAAAAACAGCAGAGATCACATATCCTCCCAGCACCCAGCATACTGCTATCAAGCACCTCGCTCTGTGCCTCATCTAGAATCTGAAGCTGAGGAGGGACACCACGAGCCATAACCTCTGCTGACCTCTAGCTAAGGCCAAAGTTCCGATTCCCAAGCCTCACTTGCTGCAGTCCGCTGATGGGAGAACAGGTCTCCCCAGAAGGGGAAAGCAGCACCCCACGGCATTTGAGGGAGCTAGCTGGATGTGAGACTCTGGTGGAAAAGACTGAGCTGGAGGCCTCACTTTCCTGAATAGTTTTTATTAGCAAAATCCTAGGAGGGTAAGGCAGGCAACATACCCGGGTTCCCGAGCTCTGGCAAGGTGACCCCTGGCATGATGTGTGGAGCAGGGAGGTTGAAGTTGGGGAGGCTGGAGAGGTTGGGGAGGTTAGGCAGCCCTCCTGTCAAAGGCATCAGACCTGAGCAGAGGGGAAGAAAGAGCATACGGTAAACTGTTTGCCTGGGAAGGAGATGGGTCCTCATAGGCTGATAAAAGTACTCCTCCCTTCTTCAGACTTCACTTCCTGTGTGGTGGCTTCCCGTCAGAATAACATAAGCAACAGCTAAATGCCACATAACTCAACATGTTCTGGTATCCAAGAGATTAGACTGTGAAACCAGCAAAGGTCAAACACAAGTAGCAAATGCTCCTACAATCCTGGAAAGAGGGGTGCTGCCTAGTGGTCCAGAACCTGGACAGAAAGCCCACTAGCGACCAGGTAGGAAGCATAGCTGGACTTTTCTTTGATGGCGGATGTTTACTGTCTCTGGCTTTCTTTTGTTTGTGTACTAATTGCGAATGACGTTTGCAAAAGAGGGAATGAACAGCCTGGGGCACCGATCAACTCAAGTCCAGACACTAAGAGCTCAGCACACTGCCCCATCACTCTGTGTGCGCGCATGTGCAGCTCCAGGCTGACTACACCTGCACACGGACAACTGCAGCTCTGTAATCTGAGGCCCTGACAACACTCACACTCGTCACTGAGGTGACAGCTAGACAATGGGACTTGGTCTGCATTGGAAATATTCAGGAGACCCTTTTTAACACTTGAGTCATTCAAGACCTAAATAAGGAGCCTTCTCAGCCAGGGCAACCACAAGAGCAGCCGTGAGGAAGCTCTGAGTGCGGGCGGGAGGTGAGATGGCAGAGGACCCCAGGCTGACTGGCACCTGCCTCCTGGTCTGCTGAGGAGAGCAGCACACATTCTCCTGCCTCAGAGCTCTGCAGCGCTCACGGGGTGAAGAGGAGATAGAGATTCAGAAGCGAATACCATCACTGAGCGTGTCTCTAGACTGCTGCTTACTTGGTAATGTAGTAGCTGGGTTCACTGGTGGCACAGAAGCAAGGGACTGGTTTACTTGCGACAACAATGGTACAGTTGGAACACCTAAAATAAAACACATTAAAATCATTTTAAGCCAATTTTTCTGCCAGAAAATAAACAGACCATATACAGGGGGACACTGTCCAGCCTTTCACCATGACCAAGACCCAGCCACTGGCTGTGTCCTTTGCTGTATCACCCTTCAGAGTGACCCACCAATGTATAGCCCTGACAGACACCTTAGTCACAGCTTGGTGAGGAATGAGAAAGATCACTGGACAGAATGTCTGCCACTGACCTAAGATGGGCTAGATCCATAGCAGGCTCATGCAAACATGAGGCTGCCGAGAGCCCTACACCCTGGGACTCAGTGAAGGCTGGTCGGTGAATGAGGACAATGGCAGACATGTCTAAGCAGACAAAAGGACACTCGGGCCGGGCGGTGGTGGCGCACGCCTTTAATCCCAGCACTCGGGAGGCAGAGGCAGGCAGATCTTTGTGAGTTCGAGGCCAGCCTGGTCTACAAGAGCTAGTTCCAGGACAGGCTCCAAAGCCACAGAGAAACCCTGTCTTGAAAAACCAAAAAAAAAAAAAAAGAAAAAAGGACACTCGGATTTCCTACACAGGCCAACGCGTCTCTGTCTGTACCAACAGTGGCTCGTGGTAATAGTCTCCATGTACAAGTGGTCCTTGGGACCCACTACTGGTCTTTACTACCTACTCAAGTGGTCGGCTTTCTGATGTCAAAATAATAGTAATACATGTTGAACACCCTTAATTAAAATCCAAAGTCTGAGGTAATTCCAGACATGAAGCTTCTTTAGAGCCCACATGACTGCAAGTGGAAAATGCCACAGGTGACCTCACATAAGGGATGGAAATCAAAACCCAGGCGCACTGAAACTACAGTATAGAACGATCTTCATGCTACATGTTCGTGTTTGGAACAAATGCACTCGTGTTTAGACGTAGGTTCCAACCCCATGATAGCTCATCACATCTGCTGGTCCACAGTGTTCCAGGCAGAGGCCCAGGCTTTTGTCCTACAGAGACGTTTAAACAAGCAATAGGAATGAACTGTGCCTGAAAGGATGAGCTAACCATATGCAGCTATCTTATTTACTTGTGCATGAAGTACTTTCCTGAAGAAACTGGAGACATGCAAATGAGGAAGGAGGGGCAGGGAGAAGAGAGAGAGAGAGAAAGTGAAGAAGAAAAAGACCCCCTAGCCTCAGCACTGGCAAGAAAGAACCCAGTGCTGGAAATGGCTCTCTCCTGGACCACACTGCTATTAGAGTGTTAAGTGCTAACATATAATAGCGATGCTGTAACAACTTTATGTTTCTGTCTCAAACCTTGGCTCTAAGATAATTAAACTAGGGGCTTGAGGGATGCTCAGTGGCTAGGAGCACCTGCTGCTATTGCAGAGGACCTGGGCTTGGTTCCCAGCATCCATGGTAGCTCACAATTGTCTGTAAATTTGACCCCCTTGTCTGACTTCCAAGGGCACTAGCAACATAGACACACATGAAGGCAAAACATTCAAACACATTAAAGAAAATGAAAATAGCCTGGATTTGCTTCAAATTCTATTTGTTAATAAAAATCTTTCATATTACATTTCTTTCCTTTTAAAGGGTAAATCCATTCTTTGTATCAAAAAAATAACTCGCTGTACGTAAGCCAGGAATTGTAGTCTAGGGCCCATGAATGGGTCTCACTGGGTCTGACAGCTAGGTATGGTGGTGCATGCCTTTAATCTCAGCACTCAGGAGGCAAAGGCAGGAGGATCTCTGTGAGTTCAAGGCCAGCCTGGTCTACAGAGAGAGTTCCAGGTCAGCCAACGCTACACAGAGAACCCTGTCTCGAAAAACAAAACAAAACCCCAAAAACAACAAAAGATACAGCACCCTTTTCTATGTGCACAGCTACTGTGGAGTTCTCAGAGAACAAGCAGAAGCCAGAAAGGAAAACGCATCTAACAGGACACTGTTTCTGACAGGGTCAAGGTGCTAACACTTCAGTCTCAGAAATTCACGTTCTCAATGGTGAAAACTTTTGTAGTGTCTTCTTAAACTGACTCAACAGTGAAAATGCCAGTTCCTCTCGGTCTTTTGTGAGCGAGTATTGCTTCATTCACGGTCATCTATGTAGTATCCAAAAAGCCAGGCCTTTGCAGTGCCAGCTCCAGGGACCTCAGTGCACAATGTCAAACACAATACTGGCTTAACAGTAGGGTGACGAGGGAGGAGTAAAAATGAGGTATCATATTTTTCCTAAAGTCATTCTAAATAGGTAATAATTACTCAGCCACAGAAGGGCCAGCTGCCTTGTGAAGAAGCCTGACTTACTATTACCAAATGGTTCGGGAATAACTAGAAGGTCATCTGAGGAACCTAAGAAGTCACTATAGCCAGAAAGAACTCACATGCTAGATGGGAAACAAACCCTTGCCATGTGTCTGTTGCACACCCTACAAACCTCCTGGAGACCATGGGGACTGGGACCTAGGGAGCAGATTCTAGATGCAAATGGAGTAAAGCTGTGGGCGACTTGTATGGCATGGGAATCCTTTCTCCATAAAATCCATCATTAGAAACGATATTAAACAAAAAGACCTGTGTTGGGTAGAACCAGGTGTATGTCCTGAGTGAGACTGAGCCCTAAGAAAGAAAAAGTACCTCTTCACACTCCATGTCTACACCTGTTGAACAGAGCAGTCGGAGAGGTGGGGGGCCCCAACCCTGCAGATGTGGAGGTAATGCAGCCCAGGCTCCACCACGCAGAGGCTAGTGGGATGCTGAGTCTGTGCGAGTGCACATCCTGATTGGTGGGGTTCCAGACAGGCGCTGTCTGCTGATGCAGAGCACTTGGTCCTGCTTCTTCAGCGTCTATGAACTAGCCTGAGACGAAGAGGCTACTGACGGGTCCAGCTCTACATACCTGTACTGAGAACACTGCTGACCGCTGGTGGAGATGAGCTAATAGAAAGGCCAGACAGACTCTGCTCAATTCCTGCAGTTCCTGGTGGTGACAAAGATGGGGGACTAACTGAGGACAGCTGGACCTAGTGGAAAAACAAAGGCGGGGGGGGAATGGATTACTTATGAATTAGTTGAGAAACCAGTTGGATATCTTAACCCCATGATTCCTTTCTCCATCTCGAGATGTGTAGCTCCTCGATGTATTGGCTCTCCTCTCACTGACCACACTGCTACCTTCTAGGAACCCGGTCTCTAGACACTCCTGAGTCCCTGTGTTCTGAGTCAGGCCTAGTTTTCTCGTGACTCTCTGCATTCTCACACCACATTCTGCCCTTTCCCTGGCTGCCACGTGACACTATGTCTTCTGATACTAACCTCTCTAGGCAGTAGGCCCCCATTAGGGAGTGGAAGAGAGGGCAGAGAATGGGAACATGGAACTCCCTGGGATCTGGCATGGGGAGTAAGAAAAGGAGGAACTTCTCAGTAGCTGCCCTTCCTCTGGAACTGGAGAAGGGGAATTAACACTATGGCAGGGGTCTGGAGAGATGACAATAAGGGTTCCAAGGACTTGCAGACAACCTGAGTTTGGTTCCCCCTGCCACACACACCGGGAAGTTCACAACTGCTTGTAACTCCATCTCCAAGGCCTCCAATATTCTCTTCTGGACTCTTTGGGCATTCGCATGTATACATGCACGCACAAACACACACAAAACCAATCTTTAGCCTGCCTTTATATCTTGTTTTCAGGTGTGTGATTTTTATGTGTTGACAAGAGAGGTGATCATATGGGATGGATTCCTAAGAAGCAGTTAAAAGCCCTGCAAGCCACATGATCCCTTGAGAATTTCATCACCTTCCACTGAGCTAACTTGCCCTCTATGCTGATGCTCTAAATCTGCACACCTAGTCCTCTGAAGGCCAGGAGCACATACTCAACTTCCCTCCAGTTGCACAGGGATCTCAAATTCAGCATGATGCTTAGTGCCTATCTCATCACTGCCTGTCTCAACTAGTGCCACCACCACATGCTTCCACCAACAGGAACAACCACATAGAAAATGATCTCACCTCCGTAAATCCATCCTTAAGAGGAGTAATAGGTGTACCAGTCACTTGTCCTGGAAGGGAAATTTTCTTTCCTTCTTCAAATGGGCGTGTAGGTATTCGGTGCAAATAACCATAGCCAATGCCACATCCAAGGCTAAAAAACATTATTCTTATTGTTATAAAATATAACTTGCATTTCCTTGTGGTTTTAAAACATATAAGCTCATGCATTTCCTCCCCCTCTTGAGTTTTCTTTTTTTTTCCCTGAGACATGGTGCCACGTAGTCTGGACTCCTGCTCGTCCCCATCCTGTACACATCTGTATTTCCATTCTGCCATCTTCCCAGAAGTCTCTAGGGTCCACCTATACATAACACCATGTCTACCCAGACACTACTCTTAGTCCTAATTTTCTCCAAACATTTATTACCATTCAACACATGGTATGTTAACTGTTTACTGTCTGTCCCTCTCAATAGCATATTAAGGCCTGTAGTGACAGAGCCCTTCCGTTTTATTGCCTTAACAGTCCTGGCACTAGGCAGACACCTAATAATTACCTGCTGTACAATCACACGCTGCCTGTCCACTGAAGAGCTCTAAATACGGCCACATGATGACATCATTTGCAGAGTATAGCACAAACCACATAAGTATATTTGATGCCAATTTCTTCTAATTTTTCTGGCCACTGTCATCAGAGGCATCTTTCTCGAAGAAAGGAGCACTCTGCTGCTTTGCAGTCTGTCTCGTTTCTTCCTCCTCCTCTGGGGGAATTCCTGCTGTCTCTGTGCAATGCTGCTGGGACTATCAAGCAACACTCTATTCTGACAATCCAATAGAGCAGGGATGGCCAAAGTCAGCTCATCAACTTCTACCCAGAGCTGAAAATCTTGGAAGTGACAAAAACTGAAAATTGGTTCATTCTTTCATCAGTGGGATGCTGGAGACGCTTCACATCCTGCTTTCCTATAGCTGTGCCCTGTGTGCTAATCCACATGAATGTATACTTATGGCGACAGCTTTCCACACTTTGGAATCAATGAACGTTTACTTACATAGCTGACACAGCCCCAGGGCTCAAAGCAAGCCAAATCTAGATCAATGAGTTTAAGTCCTTTGACAAGGGTTCCAATCTAAGTTTCCACACGATCTCTTACCTCCCAAAGCAGCTGGCCCTTCAGAGCCACCATGCATGGAAATTTCTCTCTCCTCTGCTAAGGCTATAAGTTATCTCTGGACCACCACAACCAAAAGCTGGTGGACCAAGTAACATCCAGCTTCAGGTTTTCCTTACCCAAATCTGATTTTCACAGGGATGCTTTACATTTCAAAATTACACTTCCATTTTCTCTTACCATCAAAGCAACAATTTTTTTTCCCTCAAATTTAGAGGAAGAAAGATTAAGTCATCTATATTGATCAATGATAGCCTTTTGGGTATAATTACATTTTTTTTGTTTGTATTTTTGTTTTTTTGGTTTTTCGAGACAGGGTTTCTCTGTGGCTTTGGAGCCTGTCCTGGAACTAGCTCTTGTAGACCAGGCTGGTCTCGAACTCACAAAGATCCGCCTGCCTCTGCCTCCCGAGTGCTGGGATTAAAGGCGTGCGCCACCACCGCCCGGCTATAATTACATTTTAAAGCAAATTATTGTTGTTATTGTTGTTTATTTTTACTTTTGCTGGGGAATAGTCTCTGATGGGAGCAAAAGGGTCAAGCTATGTAGTCCAGGTTGGTCTTGAACTTGCAATCCTGCTATGTCAGCTTTCTGAGCACTGGGGTGGACACCAACAGACTGGCTTACAAGGTGCCTGCTAGTCAAAATAACTAGGTGATGACAGAGACAGATGGCAGCAACAGCAAGATACTGCTGCAAACTCAGGAGAGGCTGGAGATGAACAGCAGCCGAGTAACACACAGTTAGCTTCTGAGGAAGGAAGGAAAGGAGGCAGAGATACTCTGTGTACAAATGCAGAACACACTTGAGAAAATGCCCAAAAGGCACTGTCTAGAGAGATGCCCATCAACGGTATTAAAGTACATAAAAAAAAAAAGTCTTCAGAGAAAAGGAACGATAGAGGTTTACAAAAGGGTGTAAATATAAACACAGTGGTGTACAGTTAATATCACTGAACAAGAAAGGACATGCAATGTCCCTTGCAGCTGAGCTTCACTGTCTACAAACCTACTCCCTTTTCTTCCCTCTGCTCCGTGCTCACCAAGTACTCTTGTGGCACTAATCTGACCAGGCTATTCTTCCATACTGTGATGTTAGTTCTAACTGTCAACTTGACACTACAGTCACCTGCAAAGAGTCTCAATGAGGGACTGTCCAGATCAGGCTGGCCTGCGGTCATGTTTGTGGGATTGTCTAGACTGTTAACTGATGTAGGAGGACCCAGCCACTGTGGGCAGCACCATGCCTTGGGCTGGGCCCCGGACTGTGTAAGAACAGAGAAAGCTAGCTGAGCATCAAGCACGCACACATTCATCTATTTTTTCTCTGCTACGGAGGTGTGTGACTTGATGTCTCAAGTTCCTGCCACTGTGGCCTCCCCAGAGTGATGGGCTGTAACCTGCTACGGTCTCCCCATAAGCTGCTCTCCATCAGGGCAGTTTAAGACAGCGAGAGGAAGAGAGCTAAAACACATGAGCAGAGGGCGCTTCTGTGCCGTGAAGTGAAACTCTGCCACCCAAATGCACACACAATCCTCTTTGCAAATTACTTTATATGAGGCAATCTTAAAGTGGACTAAAACACATTTGTTTTTTTGAAACTGAGTCTTATGTGGTCCAGGATGATTCTGAACTTGCGATCCTTCTGCCTCTACCTCCTGAGTGCTGGGATTAAAGGCATGTGAACAACATCTAATTTTATGCAGTGCTCTATGCCGCGGCCCTGTGCTCGCTAGGCAAGCAATCTGCCAGCTGAGCTACATCCCGAGCCCCTGCTGTAGATCAATTATGAATGCCCTGAGATCTCATTTCTGGGTGTGTGCAAGCCTGGACCATGGCTACTGATAACGTGATCAAGGGCTGCCGCAGACAGGCTGGATACGGAGAAGACTTCATCTCACTGCTCTTGAGTTACAACGTACAATTCTGGTGGCAAATTCAGCTCAACACATTTAACTTACCACGTTTAACTCAAGAGCCTTAGGTAGTGAGATAAAAATACTGTGAGCATATGGAGCCCATATGGAGTCCTTCCTCGCTCCATGTAGCAAGGAAACCATACAAATTGAGCAGGGGTGAGGACCTGTGTAAAGTTTCCAAACTCCGCCTAAGCTTTTTTGTAATTATGACTTCTACTCGGGAATTCTCAAATTAGAAAGGAGTTAGTTAGCTCTGAGGTCAGGTAGGGAAAACAAGACAAACGGCTACAGCATGGGTACTATGCTCTCTAGGGGCGGGCTTTAGAAAATGAATTACAAATTCCAATATTCTACATCAATTCTTTCTTTTAATGAGTTCTAAAAGAAATCAAGATGTTATTTGAAAATAAAAGCATTCTTTTATTCTTAAAGATTTATTTACTTACTATGTATACTGTGTTCTGCTGGCATGTATACCTGCACGCCAGGAGACGGTTGTGAGATACCATGAGATAGCTGGGAATTTTAGGAACTCAGGACTACGGGCAGCCAGTGCTCTTGACCTGTGACCTCTCTCCAGCCTTGAAAGCATTCTTTTATAATATGGTAAGAGAAAAGCTGCAGCACATCTGACCGCTCAGGGTAAGCACTTGAGAATGACCTTACCTGCCTTCCCCACCCCACGCCGAGTTTGGTGTAATGACCACTTCCCGACAGTTGTCCGTGTCCGTGTTGTACACGTAGAGCTTCAGGGGCTTTGCTTCGTGTGTCTCAATGAGGCTGAACAGGTCTTCGGACTGCGCAGTCAAGAGAAAAAACTTGAAGGGATTGTAGCTGGGAACAGTGGGGCTCAAAATTCGGCTCCTATCAGGATCAGCTGAGAAACTTCCTAAAATAAACCAACTTCTGGGCCCTACCTCTGACATGGACATCGCTATTTAATACCAACTGACCTAACAGAGTCTAATTTAATGTACATATTAATTCAAGCAATTCCACCAGATGCCAGGCCTCAGGCCAGTCCCAAAAGCCCTTATCAGTGTTCTTACTACGAACTCTTCAGGTTCTGCAGATTCTGCGTTGCTGTGTTCTGGTTACTCAGAACACGGGAAAGGACCTGAGCAACACAGCTGAGCTAAGGGATCTCTGCAGCACTGCCACAAATGAGTGACACGTCCAAGCGATGAGGTGAAAGCATGTTCCTTAGTAATGAATTATGTCACATTTCCTCTCTGCTGCATGTGTTCAGGAGCTTTACATGCTTTGCATTTAGAGTTAAAATTTCTGTCTTTGCTGAGCATGACACTTCGTGCCTGAGGGTATTAAATGGAACACAGATCTGGAAGTTGTCTCCTTACGTGTATCTGGGAGGGAAACATCACGTGGTCACTGCACAGGGTCTCTGCCTCCAGCAGGTTTCACCTTGCATGTTTCCTGACTAAGCAGTGTTCTAATTACCTCATTCATGACAGTATCTGCTCCAATGATGTAATCGCTGTGAGGTCTCAGTCCTGCCAGTGCTGCTGGGGAGTTTGACTCCACTTCCTAGGGTGACACAGACACAGCCCGACTCAACACACAGAAAGCAGTATTCCAAGTCGTATAGAGACAGCGTGTAATTACAGTGACCGAAGAACCCCCAATGTTCCCACAGTAGAGATAATGTCAAATTTAAGAAACTAGAGAATACATGTATTTTAAATTCCCAACAACAAAAATTATGTAATATTTAATACTTAAAATATTTCTATCACTGTCTGCATTATCAACTCTGATTTCTCTTTCTTGAGTTAAAAAATAATCACATATAAAAAGCAATGAATACTAATTTTCAGAAACCAAAAACATAATAATCTCTCTACAATACAATTTAACACAATCCCTAATACCCACACAATCCAATATAATCCCTAATAATAATATCCACACAATCCAATATAATCCCTAATAATAATACCTACACAACCCAATATAATCCCGAATAATAACATCTGCATAGCTCAATACCATCCCTAATAGTAATAATATCCCAACACTTGCTGCAAGCTGGAGATGGTCAGTGTCCCTCCAGCTTTCTATGCTGTGTTTACACCCCCTGGAGTAGCTCACGTTCAATACCTACCAGCACATGCCAAACATTTTCGTTGGCTCCATCGAAGCTGCAGAAACGGATGCTCACCCCCAGCAAGCCCTGGCCACCCCACAAGTTGCTGGGTGTAACTGAGGTCTCCCGAAGCTCTAGGGTCTTACTACTATAGATGAGCATTTTTACAGGCTTTTCAACATTGGCTTTCAGTAGATCCTTGAGAGTATCATTGTCTTTATTCTACAAACACACAGAAATCAGTCTTTAATAAGTAAAAGTAAAGCTAATTATTATTAGTTTAAGCATCTCATAAAAGTAATATTGATAATCAGTATAAATACAAACTCTTCAGGCAGAGTTTTATTAAGTTCAAATGTTTCTCCCAGTAAAAGAATGTCGGGATGTCAGGGAAGCTGACTACTTTTCTAACCCTGATTATGAAACACCAACTTGACACTAGAGTGACCCAGCAACTCAGTGACTAAAGACAAAATACGTCATAAGAATTGCATCTCTATCAAACTTACAATGACTGCTTTTAAAATCTAAAATATGGGCTGGAGAGATGGCTCAGTGGTTAAGAGCACTGGCTGCTCTTCCAGAGGACCCAGGCGAATCTTTGTGTTTGAGGCCAGTCTTGTCTATATAGAGCGAGTTCTAGGATTCCAGGATGGCCAGAGCTACAGAGAGAGACCATCTTGTAAAAACAAAACCAAAACAAACAAAAAAATAAAATCTAAAATACAGTCAGGTGGTGGTGGTGGTGCAAACCTTAATCCCAGCGCTCGGGAGGAGAAGTAGAAGGATCTCTGTGAGTTTGAGGCCAGCCTGGTCTACAAAGCAAGTTCTAGGACTACAAAGCACCAGCTAGGACTGTTGCACAGAGAAACCCAGTCTTGAACAAGAAAACAAACTAATATCTAAAATATATGCTGACTTTAAAGTCTAATCTTAGACCCTACGTCTGTTTATTTGGAGCTAAAAGGGAAAGGAGTGAAATAATGCTCATATTTCATTATGTAAACAAAGGTCACTGTGTCAGACACTGGCAAACTGTGAGCAAAACCTTAATAAGACCATTATCAAAATAAGCCAGCCAAATAGGTACTGTTATGAGAATTCCCTTTGCAGAAATTAATATAATTTATTTTCCAAAGAACTGTATCAACAATAAACTGAAGACACTTTAGAAAAAGCTGTTTTTGGAGAACAACTCTTTCTGTTGTTCCAATAAATTTATAAATCATGGGACTGCAATCCAAGAAAGCTGACAGGGAGGCGATACTGTCCTAGGCCACTTATCACCAGCCTAGAAAAAAACCAAATTTTCATATACGAAGAACAAATCACTTCTCTAAGATGATGTGACACTCTAATGTTTATTAGCATCTTTCCTTTAAAAATTAAACATGCTGGGAATAGGGATGCACGCCTTTTGTCTCAGCACTCGGGAGGCAGAGGCAAGGGGGTCTCTGAGATCCAGGTCAACCTGGTCTACACAGTGAGTTCCAGGGCTACACAGTGAAACCCTCTCTTGAAAAAACAAGCATATTATAATTGTGTGCTCAGCTGACTTTTTTTTTTTTGGTTCTGTGTATATGTTTGTGTGAGAGAGAGGAGAGAGGGAGAGATAGAACAAAAGCTCATGGAGGTCAGAAGCAATTCTGTGGAGTCAATTTTCTCCTTCTACCTTTGCGCTTATTTCAGGGACTGAACTCAGGTCCTGAGATGCCTACGGCGAGCATCTTTACCCCATGGGAAATCTCAGCAGCCTCTAACATGATTATTTCTAAAAAAGTAACTGATACATACCTCATTTAGAATAATTTCACTTTGAAGAATATCACAAAGTTTTATATACAAAACCATAAAAAGCTGAACTTACTAATCTCGAACCGTTAATAGAAACGATAAAGTCAAAGAAAGGCTCCAGCCCAGCTCTGTGTCCTGGGGAATTTTCCTGTACCTGTAAAAAGAATATCTGAAATGAATATTTGACACTGAAAAACAGAGGTAGGGGGCAGAATGGGGGGAACCTCCCCCAGATCAGCAGATGACACGTCAAACAATCACTACAGAGAGACACATTCCAGCATTTATTCCCCGGGCACCACTCATTTCAAGAAAAACAAAGGACCAGTGTCAGGGCAGCCTGCTAGCCACGAAGAGTATCAAGGAAGAGGAAGGGAGGTGCACACAGGCCTCTCTAATCACAACCCTAACAGATTCAGAACTGGGACGGTGAGAACTCTAAATGGGAAGATCTCAAGTCGATTACCAAATTTTCTAAAGTCATAATACACTGACAACTAGCAATAGAAATATAACCAATAAAATCTAAAGTGAATACAACTAATTTTGCATCTGCTTTTCCAGAATGTGCTCATGTGTAACTTTGTTGTAGACCAGGGAGGCCTGCCTGTACTGGGACTAAAGGTGTGTGCCATCACACCAGGCAGCAAAAGGGATTTTTATTCTGCGTGAGGTTATTAACTCTATGAAAACTACCCTAAATGACATTTGCACTAATATTTGCAGGCTGATTTTCTGTAACAGACTATATAGTCCTTTTCTGGGTTTTCGGAAACAGGGTTTTATGCTGTTGTCCAGTCTGGAACTGCCAGCAATCTTCCCGCCTTAGCTCCGAAGGTCTAGCATTACAGGTGTGAGCCACCATACCTGGCTGTAGATCACACAGCTCTAAGGACAATTCCGAGGCTATGCAAATTACAGTTCCTACACATTCACATGCACATAAAGCTGCAGATATTCCCACAGGGACACATGATTCTAATGCTTTGAAAATGGAGCCAGGATCATTCCTAGAATGTATTTCACGTAAGGCCAGCATCATTCAAAACTGTACTTTACCTCTTGAGTAAATGTTTCTTTTTTCTTTAATATCGGCTGTGAAGATGTGGTGCATTCTTTTTTTTTTTTTTTTTTGGTTTTTCGAGACAGGGTTTCTCTGTAGCTTTGGAGCCTGTCCTGGAACTAGCTCTTGTAGACCAGGCTGGTCTCAAACTCACAGAGATCCACCTGCCTCTGCCTCCCGAGTGCTGGGATTAAAGGCGTGTGCCACCACCGCCTGGCAATGTGTTGCATTCTTTTATGCTGCATTTGTTTAACTCTGTAAAGCTGTGTTATTTTGCTTAAGACACCTGAGTAGTCTAAAACAGTTGTATGGCCAACAGCCAGGCAGGAGAAAGGATAGGTAGGGCTGGCTGGCAGAGAGAATAAATAAGAGGAGAAATCTGGAAAGAAAGATCAGGACATTAGGGGCCAGCCACCCAGCTACACAACCAGCAACAGAGTACAAAGAAAGATAAAACAGAGATAGAGAAAGATAAAAGCCCAGAGGCAAAAGGTAGCTGGGATAATTTAAGTTAAGAAAAACTGGCAAGAAAGGAACCAAGCTAAGGCTGGACATGCATAAGTTAGAGTAAGCCTCCAAGTGATTTATTTGGGAGCTGAGTGGTGGGCCCACCAAAACAGTAATGAGCCAAAGGTTAAACAAAACAAAACAAAACAAAAAAACCAAAGAAACAAACCAAGAACAAATATCATTAGCCCTAAATAACAAAAATATATTTTTCTCTTGCTTGGTAAGCAGTGTTCCATTATAGAGATGAGTCAGCGTTTACTGTATTTAAAATTTTATTTCTGCTTTATTCTGTTTCCCTGTAACTTTGGGATTAAGTCTGCGGGAGCGTTAGAGGGACATAAACAGGAAAAGGAGTGGGCTACCTAAGATGTTAGCTTCTTGTTCGCAAAAGACAGTGAGGAGAGGGTGGGAAGGCAGGAGGAGCAAGTATATAATAAGACCAACAGTGACAGGGAGGACCCAGAGGCTGTGTGTGCAGTGGACTAGCAGTTCGGGCTCATCTCATCCTGAAGAGAGTTGTTTGCAGAAGAGCTCTAACTTGCACTTCCTCCACGGATGGGTCTTCTGCCTTACTATTCAATTCTTTGTCCATCTCAGTGATTCCCCCAGTACACGTCCTTCTTATAAATAAATTAAATATTAAAGAAAGTCATTAATTATTAAAGATATTAGTTTTAATAAAGAATCAATATCAAAGGGTCTCATTACATAGTTATTTCTCTAAAGATTTTTTGAGGGGGTGGGGTGGTACAGTGGTGCACATTAGCCCTGGCCAAGAGGAGGTAGAGGCAGGCAGATCTCTTGAGTTTGGGCCTAGCCTGGTCTACATATCATGTCCTAGGCCAGCTGGGGCTAACTAATGACAGTGTACCAAAAAATAAAATACACCTTTATTTTATCTACATGTACATACATGTGTCTGTGTATGACAGGCACACAGGTGCTTGCAGAGGCCAGGAGAGAGCATCAGCTCCCCTGAAGCTGGAATTATGGGGGGTGAGCTGCCAGCTGTGGGGTGAAAACTGAACTCAGTCCTCTCTAAGAATAGACTCTGTGCTCTTAACCACTGAGCCATCTCTAGCCCCAAGGGTGTTAAAGCTAATTAAAAAACCAGAATATATTCCTCAATTTCCTTATGGCTAGTTTTCTTAAATGGGAACTTTCCCACTTTATGTTATTATCAAAATGGCTAAAAGTCAAAATATCAAACAGATTTCTTCTCAAATGGCAACTTGAAAAGGCAGCTGGGGACTGCCTGGGGCACATGGCACATGCTTGTAGTGGGCACTCGGAGTGGAGAAAAGGAAACTGTCAGGCTGAGGCCTGGATGAGCTACAGAGCAGAGAGATCCTGCCTCAAAAGATCAAAACCAACAAATCAAGTTATAGTTGGGGGAGGGGGGAGGGTGAGATTACATTTACTAGTCATGAACCTCTAGCCACAAGTGGCTGTCAATTACATGTGAAATGCCCCAGGTATGAAAAAGAAATAAACCACCCCAAGAATGAATTTTTTCTTTTAACCGGGTCCATATGTAATTGGATTATCTAAATATGAATTATCTCAATACAGCTTCTAAATTGCTGCTGATAGCACTTTATCTAGAATCCAACTAGTTTACAGATCAATTTTGGGATTCTTCCCTGAAAAGTTGATCTTTTAGTGAAAAAGAGCCAAGGACAGTACTTTTGCAACAGCGTCAACTCCCAAAGGTGACCCCACATGGATTCCTAGATGCTGACCCCACCTGCCCTCACAATGTAAAGTTTAAAGTCTGTTTGAGCGGGAAAGCTTCCAGTATCATCAGGAGTAGCCTTCCTGTAACTCAGAAAGGATCCAATAGCTTTGTCTGAATTCTAAAAGAAATAAACAACCCTTTCAATTTTTCCATTTCATTTGCTAAAAACATTGATTCCATCTGTTTTTAATGGTCCTTGAAATTAATTTCTTTCTCAAATTTATTATACACCATTAGAGCCCAGCAAGTAGATATCTTAATTATTGCTAGGACACCAGCAGAGGGAGCTCTGGAAATCGGTCTCTGGCTAGTACCCCGTGAGTCACAGCATGGGAAATAAGGCCTGCAGGGCTATGAAGGTGGTACTAGCTACTGCCAAGACTCCCCTCAGCTCGCCCCCAGCATCAAGACGATATCAGTATTTTCTGTTCTGTAAGATCTCGAGTGTTCATTTATCTTCTGCTTCTTTCAAACTCATCTTGATTAAAACAAAACAAAAACCATATGTGTCTGATTCCATGGACCATTTGACACTTATTACAGGGCCAAATATCATATTATAGTAATTAAGAGAAAGAGATTAAATTTGAAATTTAAGATTTTAAAACTGTATATGAAAAGATAAAGAATTTTAGGGCCGACTGAGACAGTTGTTGTTTTGTTTGTCTTGAGACAGGATCTCACTGGGTTAGCCTTGGCTAACTGGCCTGGAAAAGACCAGTGCTGAGATTAGAGATGTGTGCTGCTATCCTCAGCTAGGACTAACATAGTTTTTTTTTTTTTTTTTTTTTTTGGTTTTTCAAGACAGGGTTTCTCTGTGGCTGTGGAGCCTGCACTGGAACTAGCTCTTGTAGACCAGGCTGGTCTCGAACCTAACATAGTTTTAAGCCATGAATTTATCAATGACTGTGTGTGTGAGAGGTCAGTAAAGTCTGTTTATTTCTCTGGGACTCCATCCTCTTATCTGCAAGTAAAAAAGGAGTGTCATCTACTCATAAAGACGCTGCAAAGCTGCACCGAGCGAAAGCTGGTGACACTCTCCAAGCTCTATCCATGACAGAAGCCATCCAGACCTGAAGCTTGTCCCCGATCAGCAGTCACCTGATAAATCTCCGTAGCCCACTACTACCTGGATACTAGTCACTCTTTCAGCTGTGGTTCTTTAAACAGATGGTGGACTAGTAAAGCGCTCGCGGGGAGACTCATTTAATAAGGCGGCCTCCCAAAAATTAAGTGCAGATGAACGGCAGATCAAAGGTCAGAAGAAAAACAAAGCTCACAGAGAATGGCAGAAGAGAGTGTCTGAGACCGTCCAGAATGCAGACTTCCGAGATGTATACAAGAAGCAGTATTCAATGATATAAAAGTGACAAACTGTATATCTAGGAGCACCTGCTCTTCAGAAGAGACGACTTGAGAGAAGCCATGGCAGACACCCGAAAGGGTCTGGATCCTGAACAAACCCCGACCAATCTTAATGAAAGGACGAGAAAGGCTGGGAAACAGTCAGGTGGTGAAGCATGACATCGGAGTACTACCCCAGTCTACCTAAAACCCAGGGGTGTCAGTGCAGGCTTGTAAAACCAGCGCTGGAGATGTGGAGACAGGTCAGCCAAGGTAGACCTCTGGTTTCCAAACAGCTGTCACACACAAACCAAACAACCAGGTAACAAAGCACTTCTCATCCATTAGAACAGCTACAATTTAAAGAGACAGTAACAAATGCTGGCAAGGAGGTAGAGAAACAGTTACACATCGCTTGTGAGAATGTAAAATGGGACAGCCACTGCAAAAGTCTGTCAAATCCACACTGTTAAACACAGGACACGACTAGCAATTCCATTTCTAAACATACAATGTTAGAAATGAGAATATAGAACCAGACAAAACCTCAAATAAAGCCAGGTGATGATGACACACACTTTTAATTCCAGCACTCAGGAAGGAGGCAGAGGCAGGCAGATCTCAGTGAGTTCCAGGACAGCCAGAGTGATACAGAGAAATTCTGCCTTGAAAAACAATAAATAAATACCTTAAATAAAAATTTCATAACAGTATTATCCAAAATCTTCCAATTCAAAGGAGCAGACAGGGGCTGGAGAGATGGCTCAGCAGTTCAGAGCAGTTGCTGCTCTTCCAGAGGACTGGGGTTCAATTCCCAGCACCCACATGGCAGCTCACAATGCCTTGTAACTCCAGTTCCAGGGGACCTGACACCAATGCATGTAGTAGGGAGGTGTGGGCTGTGTACAAGAGGAATTTGACAGTGTCTATTAATGTTGAAAACACACACGCCTTTTGATCCAATATTCCATTATTAAAGAGTGTTCCCGCAGAAAAAGACAAACAAATGTTCCCTACAAGGCACAGGCTAACGTCCACAGCAGTGCTATCTGTAACAGCTCCAAACTGAAGGTTACAAAAGTGCCTATGGACAGCAGGTTGGCAGATTAAGAAAATCTGGCATATTTTTAACAGTATTAAATATAACAAAAAAAGGACTACAGTAAACACAACCTGGATAAAAGCAATATATGAGACGAAGAAGACACACAGAGGCGAGTAAATACTGCAAAAAGTTCAAGAAGAGGCCATCTAGGGTGCTTATCGTAGTGTGGGCGGCTGACACGCAGGTCTCCAGGGCTGTTCGGTGGCTGGTGGGGAAGCCCGGAAAACCTGAGTGTCCACTGCTCGGATCATCCGTGTCTGAGCATGGCAGAAGGGGACACCTTGGTTTCAGTGAATTATGAAATTATTGGGAAGTTCAAGGGGTGTTTTTCGGCAAGTACACTCAGAAGTAAGTGGTAAGGGAACATCTAGACACTTGTGAAGGAGAAAACCCTAAGCACCCTGCTGTACTGTCACCAAGCAAATCACTTTTATAGGGAAGTCACCATCAAGATGGAGATGGCATTAGGTGACGCTAAGAGTAAAAGCCAGGCCGACTGGGGCACAGTGCAAGGACAACAGATGCAAGCTTCCGTCTCCACGGTGCGTGCCACGCAAGAATGGCTGGAGACAGAGGAAGTCCTAAATCACACCACTGACGGAGCAAACGTCAACAGTGAAGAAAGCCATCTTAAAATTGGATTATTC
>JAQHUG010000090.1:5622049-5653332 GCA_028555095.1 Dicrostonyx torquatus | reverse complement strand
GAATAAAGAGCTGCCTGGCTTATAAGATAGGTCAGCCCTTAGGTGGGCGGAGTAGACAGAACGGAAGTTCTGGGAGGAGAAGAGAGGAAATGAGTCAGTCGCCATGAGGCCCCCGTAGCAGAAGGAAGTTCCATCCGGTAAGTCACCCACCTCGTGGTGACATACAGACTTTTATAATGGGTTAGTTTATGAGGTGAGGGCTAGCCGGGAAAAGGCTAGTGATAATAAGCCAGCCAGAGTTTAAATGAATACCGTCCTCACGTGGTTATTTTGGGTGCAGGCAACCAGTGGCTGAGCGGGCCAGCAGCTGGGGGCTTGGGAGCCAGGCGGCTGGGGAACACAACACACACCTCTCCCTCATATACAACACCTAAAGGCTCCACGGTGATCGGAGACATAACGTGTAGTAACGACTCTGCAACAGGCTACGAGATGTCAGGTCTCACTCACCAACAAATCTTCCTCTCAAGTTCTTCCAAATAACTCAAAGGGCATGTTCTGACACTGGCCCTGTGATGTCACGCGTAACATGTACAGCAATTTTAATGGAATGACTTATTACGCTGCAGTAGTATGCCTGTAGTCCCAACTACTCAGAAGGCTGAGACTTTAGCTCACAAGTTCCAACACAAACAGACCCCATCTCAAAACAAACAACCCCCCATTTCTGATGACCAAAAAGAACTGGCATAAAATGGCAAAAGACCTGTCATTACATTTATCAGCTTCCTAGAAAAGATCTGGGATTGGGAAACAAAAAACTATCCAAATCCAGCTCAAAATCAGATTTAGATATTTTTCTTGGGAAAGGAAAGCTTGCTGTGTGATTGGGCAAATCAGATCAACCTCTCTGTGCTTTCTCTAGCTGTGAAGAGAGGCAGCCAACCAGACGGTCCCTGAGGCATGAAGAACACCAAATGCAGATCGCTATGACCACTTGGGTTCTCAGGAACTTTAATGACTGTGTCCAGTGGATTGTCTCAGAAGGTGTGTGTGTGTGTGTGTGTGTGTGTGTGTGTGTGTGTGTGTGTGTAGAACATAAAGGGGACCGCAGCACCATTCTTCTCCCTAGTGTAGAAAGTACATCTGCAATGCGAACAGGGCAGTCTCCCAGGACCACTCTGCTCCCGAATATGACTTTTAAAGAAACGAGACTATTACTAAATAGTCACACTTCCTGCAATATGCAGTCAGAGTGTCACATTTATCAGTTCACATTTTTAGCAGCAAATCAAAAGACAGAGTCCTGTCAGTAGACTATTAAAGGGGGCAAAGTAAGTGCGGCGCTGTCATTGGTGCTATCACAACATCAAGCAGGCCTGGCTGGGATGGGTGGGACCGGCACCGCAGACTCCTTGCTGAAGCCACAGGTAATGGAGAACAGGAGGAGGTTTGGCCAGTGAGGAGTCCAGCAGGTCAGATTAGCCTGCTCATGACTACTGACATAGTTTACATTCACGGACACAATGTTTACAAGTGCCCTAAGGTTCATGTATTGTGTTCCTGGGCTTTAGTAAAACCGAAATCATTTGCCTCCTGCATTTGAAGGTAATTTCAAAGAATTTTACGAATTAAAAAGCTTCTTGGTGTTAAACTGAAGAAAATCTGCATGTGGTATTGGCTTATAAAGCATTCTAATTACTTTTGGGGGGAAAAATGTTAACTAGCCCAGCTGTGAGTGTGTCAGAAAGTATTCCCCTGGTAGCGGTAGCAGGGCTTCTCTCCGTTAGTCAATGAGGCGCCACCAAACAGGGCAGCTCCACCTGAGAGCAGACATGGTCAGGTTCCGTTTATACAGGACTAACTCTGTACTCTGCAGCCAGCACCGAAATGCTGTGGAGTCTGCGGCAAATGGCTTGGGTTAGACCTCTGATTACAAGGGGAATGCAGATCATCTCAACAGTCAGCACTAACACAGCACTTCCCAGGTCTCCAGCCTGGTGTGAGCGCAGTCTCCGAGGGCTCCCTTCTCAAGAAGTGCTACGTTCAGGCCAGAATAGTTTAATTTATAATGGCCACATCTATGAGGCCACTCCAAAGATGTGACTTTTGACAATGGCTTTGCTGGACTCACTGGATAACAAATGTCAAAAGGAAGCAGAGTCTGGCATGCATTACTGTAGGAGGTAACCTACAGGAACTTCTAGCAAAATCTAGGAGCCCTGACAGATACATTGTCTGCCTTCCATTGGATTCAAGGATGGGAATAAAAGTGATACATCGCTCCATCCTATTGTTTCAAAGTGTAAAAACAACATGTCTCATGTGTGTGTGGCACCGTGGCATTCGGAGGAGAGTCATAGGACAACTTGTGGGAGGCAGTCCTCTACTGCCATCACATGTGTCACAGGTCAATCAGGCATCAGGCTCATGCCATCTCGGCAGCCCCAGACCCACTGTCTAAGGGAAGCTTAAATGTTATTTTGAAAGGCTTTGAAATCTCCCATCATCACCATCTTCTGGGTTGGGGGATGGACCAGTAGATAAAAGTGCTGGCTGTGAAAGCAAGAGTGCCTGAGTTCAGATCCCCAGTGCCCCAGTTAAAAATCTGGGTGTGGTCTGCAATTCCAGTGTGGAGGGGCAGAAAGCTCAAGAGCTTGCTGGCCAGCCAGTCTAGCCAATCAGTGAGGCCTGGGCTCAGTAAAAGATGCCATCTCAAAAAATAAGGTAGAGAGTAATGAGGACTTCATCCCCTCTGGTCTTCATAGGCACACGGATGGGGACAAACACATACACACTCAGATCTTGTTATGCAACCCCAAACTGGCCTTGACCTGAGCCTCTTACCTTATTCTCACAAGTGCTGGGCTCAGAGGTGGAACTCAACTTACTCTGTGGACCAGGCTGAGTCAACCAAAGGAATCTGCCTGCCTCTGCCCCCAGAGTGCTGGGAATAAAGGCATGTACTACCATAGAGTTCACTAAAATAATCTGAAAAATTTAGTTATATTTTGTGTGTTTGAGCGTATGGGTCCGTGAGCACCATAGTGCACATGTGGTTTGAGGACAATTTTCAGGAGTCAGTTCTCCTTTTCTACCATCCGGGTCCTAGGACTTTGAACTCAGGTTTGTCAACTTGGGTGGCAAGAGTTTTTACTCACTTAACTATCTTGCCAACCCCAAGAATCTACTTTTATTTTTAAGAGTTAGTCTTATCTTTAGTGGTGTGTATGAGGGGTGGGAGGGAGTGCTATGTGCATGCACCTGCACAGGTCAGAGGTATCACTCCTACAGTTCACACAACAGGCTGCTGTGTGTCACCCAATCTGGGTGCTGGGAACCAGACTCGGATCTGCTGCAAGAGGAGTATGTGATCTTAACCACTGAGCCATCTCTCCAGCCCAGGTATCCACTTTTAAAATAGGACTTGTGGAAAGTAGTCAGAGCGTTGCACAGCTTTCTAACTAATGCTTAAGCTTCACTTCATTACAAGAAATAAGGCTGCTGGCTGTTCAGGCTGAAGGTGAGCACACCTATTTGCTTGTTCATGTTTTCTCAACAGGGCCTCATGCTGTAACTAAGCTTGGCCTAGAACTCGCTCTGCACTCAAGCTTGGTTTTGAACACCTGGCAATCCTGCTTCCCTCCCAAGCGCTGGATTACGGGCGTGACTGGCCACGCCCTGCTCTAATACATATTTTGCCCACACTCTACTTGATTACGCCACATCATTCAAAACCTTTGTGACACATGGATAAGGGGCCGAGTAAAGCACAGGAAAATAAAGGGACAAAGACGAACATCCCAACAGTAGTTATCTTTAGACACTGCGATTACAGGGAACTGTGTTTTATCCTGAAACTTGCTCAAACGTTCTCTAAAGAACAGATAATCAGAAAGCACAGCAACTTAGCAAAATGAAGATCAGTATTTGCAGAACATTAAAATTTCATAATTTTGGAAATATATATATATATATATTTATTTATTTATTTGTTTTTCGAGACAGGGTTTCTCTGTGGCTTTGCAGCCTGTCCTGGAACTAGCTCTTGTAGACAGGCTGGTCTCGAACTCACAAAGATCCGCCTGCCTCTGCCTCCCAAGTGCTGGGATTAAAGGCATGCACCACCGCCCAGCGGAAGTATATATTTTAGGTGAAACAAAAAGACTGTAAGGTTCCCCAGCAACTCCTCTTAAGAGTATAAGACCGGCAAACTCCATGCTCAACGCCAGGAGGTGTTACTTTTCCACATTCCTATGAAGCTCAGTTCAGTGAGGCTCACTCAAGGCTCACTGCCCAGTTAAGTAACTTTACAGTGAGTGTTATCATGTTTCCAATGGTTAGGCAAAGGAGCAAAAACCTGAGAAAACTGACCAAGTGCGCAAACAGATGCTTTTATATACATTAAACACACTGAATGGCTACATGAGAAACTTCTCTCTGGGATACCGAGTTGAATATATCATGGGATCATAACCGCACTGAACCATGCAGGAAGACAGAAGAAATACACAATTACTTAAGAAGAAAAGTCTGTCTTGTGCTTAAAGAAATTGCCGATCTTTCAGATTATCCTCTGTAGATCTGTACGGCAGAAATACAGTAAGTACTGAAAATAATCTCTCAACGGGAAGTTTACTTATCAGTGATGCGGACGCCTGAAAGTAGGACAGCAGCAGACATGGGCATCAGAATACGAAGCAGTGTTTTCATCACCAGGGAACTGGTTATCAAAGAACATGAAATTAGATCAGCTTAGAACTCATCAAACATGGGTGAGTTTATCTCAAGATCTCCCTGTCACAGACACAGCGGTCCCCAAGCTCCATTCCTAGTGGAACACACTACTATGCATTTGAGCAGTGACAGATGGAAAGAAGAAAACAGCTCTTGTTCCTCTGAAAGCACAGGTAAGGAAATGAGTGCCAGAATTAGCGGAAGAGAGGGTTGAGAATGCAGAAACATCCGCTTCATGACACAGTCACTAACCTCGCTCTGATCAAAGCTCTCTACAGAATTAGCTCCTATTCTGCAGCGCTTGGGCTCCAGATGCGGATGGGAACTGAGGCTGCCCCTCAAACTTCTAAAACCCAAGGAGAGTAATAGCACACCTGTACACTGACTGTGCACAGAAATCCCGAAAAAGAAAACATACTTCCGGCCAGTGGAGGCGGAGGCCTTTAATCCCAGCATTTGGGAGGCAGAGGCAGGCGGATCTCTAAGTTCGAGGCCAGCCTGGTCTATAGAGCAAGTTCCAAGGGTACACAGAGAAATTCTTAACAACAAAAAGACCCCAATCAGCCAAACAAAGAAATCCCCAAAACAAACAACAACAACAACAAAAACCCAAAGAAAGCAACAATAAAAAAAAGAAAGTCTTTTTGGGCTGGAGAGATGGCTCAGCAGTTAAGAACAGTGGCTGCTCTTCCGAACTGTAAGTCCAGTTGCAGATGGTCTAACATCCTCGCACAGACACGTGTGCAGGCAAAACACCAAGGCACATAAAATAAATAACTTATAAGAAAATATTTCAATTGCATAGGAATGAAGTCATTAAACTGGAGCTCTGTTGATGCGAAGATTTGTCTTTGAAGACCCTAAAGACCTTTTTCCCCCTACTCATTAACACTAATGTGTCTTACTGGGTTTTCCCAAGTGTTTATTATTATAAAAATACCGCAGATCCCCAAGGGTTCATGGTCACAGTCAGCCACTCTGAGCATTAGGTAGTAACAGGAGACAAATCAAAATCAGACCAGATTTAAAAAAAAAAAAAAAAAAAAAAGCACCGCCATTACTTTTCCTTCAAATCCGGGATGAGACCGTTCTCTGGTTTCCCTATCGCTACGGCACTTATGAGTCTGGTTAGCTGAAGGGAAGAGAAAACCAGAATGGCTTATGTACAAACACCCTGGCAAAACAAACTGCTACGAGCTGGATTTCGAGAGGCTCTACGAGTGGAATGGAGAGGCAGCTAGCTAGACGCGGCAATCCCGACAATCAGGACCCATCACAGCCCCAGCATTCAGATAACTTTAGAATGTTAGCTCCCTCAGAACATGGGTCCCAGGGCAGAAAAGGAAGGTAGCAAGCACACCTCTCAGTGAAGACTGTCTTGTCTGAGAAGCTAATTGTCCCTAAAAGGCGCTGCAGACTGAGGCCACTCTGTTCGCGTTACCACTCACACAGGTGTCGCCGCATTCCTGGTTCCACGAGGAAAAGACATTCACAGGAGGATGTGTCTTTGCACCCTGGTGTCTGGCGCTGCGTTCCCCTATCAACCCTGACTATTTTGAAAACATTCCTCCCCATTACTTTTTACTACACCGACCTAAACTTTATCTCCCTGATTATTTCATCTTAGCAAGAAGAACGGAAGTCCCTCTCCTCCAGGAAATGTAGAAGAGATCTGAAAGGGTCAGGGGCGACCCGGAATGGAAAAGTCCTATCAAAAAAAAAAAAATCAAGTAAATTCAAGTCCGTCAAATCTGGTTGGAGGCCCTTCGTTCGTCTTGTTCTGCCCAGGTGGCCTTTCCACGCATCCAAGGGACGCCGAGGTGAATCGACACCTGGGGTGGCATCCCCAGAGGCTCAGTCACTCTCCCCGGGAACCCAGGTACCGGCTCCGGCCCCTTCTGAAGGCGGTGTCCCTGCCCTTCCCAACTCGGAAGCTCAGACCAGGACGCGGCGAGGCCGTGCGGAGGGCCGGGGACGGGTTGGCGGGTTCCCGGCCGCGACGCCCGCAGCCGCGCCCAGAACACTCGGCGGACTCGGGCCTGGCCGCTCCGGCGTCCCCAGGGCCTCCGCCCCCGCAGCCCTTACCCGCAAGACATGGTAGCCTTCCGTGCCGCCGCCTGGGATCTCGACGCTCTGCGAGGAGCCCATGGCGGCGGGCGATCCGTACGGCCCGGCCGGCTCAGAGCTGCTCGCCCTCGCGCACCGCCCGCTCCGCGACTCCGCGTAGCACTTGGGACGTGGCACTCGCAGCCGCCCGAGCCGGGCCGCACAGCCCGCCGGGAGATGGTCTCCGGGCAGCCGGGGCCGCTGCGACGCCGCAGACAGCGCCCCCTTCCGGGAGCCGGCGGGAACGGCCCGAGAGAGGGAGGCCGGCGGCCAAGGGGAGGAACCTGGCGCGGCGCGCGAGAAAGCGGAACTACGGCTCCGAGCGCGACGCCTGGCTACGGGGCTCCGGAGTGGACAAGACTCATCTAGGAGCGATTCTACGGTCCCGGAAGAAAAGGTCTTTGCTTGCAGCGCCTCCTGGTGGCCAGAGTCAGAAAAGCACGCTGGGCACTTGGTTTGTTTTAGGTCTTGTTTTAATAAAATTGTATGCCTAATAGTTCGCAGTGGCTTTCTGGGATTGGAATATCAGGTCCTTTCAATTTACTTTTATAAAGAGTTCCCAGAAATAACAGCTGTCCCAAATTTTGCTGTTGTTTTTCTCCTCTTCCTGATAGAACATAGTCCAGAGCGGGAAGCAAGGTTGCGTTTCCTTGGCATTTTGCCTCTTGCTTTTTGATACCCCACTACACCGCGTCTAAGTAGCTAAATCTGATTCACACATTTCTCACATTGTCCCTTTCGCCCCTTTCGGAGCTTCTCCGGACCCTGCTCCTCCCACCCCCAGATACTGTAGTCAGTCAGTTTGACTCTCGGTAAGGGTGTGCCATCCAGGTGTCAACTGTCTTTGGTGTTTGGCAGTGTGAACTGCTATTAAGGATGACGTATTCTAGTCCCAAATGTTTTTTAATACTTACCTACACATGCCTTCAGTTAGATCGTTACCTATACACGCCTTCAGTCAGCTCGGCCAGTTTAAAGGCTAGAGGAGCAGAGGAATGGCAGCCCGAGAAACCAGGGAAATCCAGTCCATGGACTTTGCTTGCACATGACTGGCCAGCTCTCCATATGTAATCAGAACCGTATAAAAAGAACGCTGCCTTGAAAGTGGTACCATAGACATAATTAGAAAATACAAGGAAGAGCTTGAATGGGGATCTTGTTACCGTTTGGATCTGGAATGTCACTCCCAAAGACTTAAGTGCTAAAGCCTTGGTAACTAGCCTGTAGAGGTGGTACCTAGTGGAAGACGGAGCCTGTCCTTAAAGTAGACAGTAGAACCCTGCCCATTCCTTTTTGCTTCATGGCTTCCCTGAGACAAACACCTTTGCCTCCTACTGTGATGCACGACTTTGCCACAGACCCCAAAATAATGGAGCCGACAGGCTATAAACTGAAACCACGAGTCAAATAAATCTTTCTTTCTTTGAGTTAATTATCTTAGGTATTTTGTCAATGATCCAGAACACTAACACAAAGCCAATCTGAAAAAAATTCCTATCGAATGGAGAGGTGGCTTAGGGGTTAAAGTGCTTGCTGCTACATCATGAGGATGGGAGTTCAAATCCCAGCACCCACATCAGAGTGTTCACAGTGGTATGACTTTGGCTCCAAGGAATCTGGCACCCTCTTTTCTGTGTGAACACACACTCACACACACACACACACACATTCAGACTCATACAAACATATACACAAAACAAATATCTTTTAAAAAAGGAATTCACCAATTATCTGTGAAGGAAATGCTTTATTTTATTTTGAACTGGAACCCTGCTGTGTTTTCCTGACTAGTTTTAAATCCCTGTGACTCTCCTGCCTCAGCCTTTTGAGTAGCTGAGCTATTCTAGTGTACCTGGTTTGGAAAGGACATTTTTGGTTCCATTGGATAAATTTGAATATGGTCACTAGAATATTGGAATTAGAAGGGAAATATTTATTTTTTTGAAAAAGAGGTTAATTACTGGGGGTAAAACTGGCTAGAAGACAGTCTGAGTCTGTAGCATATAAAATAATTTTCTTAAATAACGTATACATTAGTACATTCCTCTACCTAGAACTATCTGGATGATATGAACGAATATAATAGTAATCTCTAAGTAGTAACGGGAAGTTTGTTTTGGTTTTGCCTTTGCTTTTTGAGACAGGGTTTCTCTGTGTCGCCCTGACTGTCCTGGAACTTGCTTTGTAATCCATGCCGGTCTTGAACTCACAGAGATCCAACTGCCTTTGCCTCCCAAGTCTTTGGTGGTTTTTATATCTATTCTATAATGTTAAACATTATAGAATTTTCTTTTTTCTAACAATTTTTATTTAAAATTTGAAAACAAAATATAATTTCTCTCTTTGCTGTTGATAAGACAATTAGCACATCCTTGGAAGGTTAAACAAGTACATAATTGAATAGATGAAGGCTCCAGTCATGTGGCTTCTCAAGAGCAGGGAGTACAGTGGAGTTGGTTCCATGTTGCCAGTACTTACTAGGATGCCTGGCAGCTGATGCAGTAAATAAATATTTAATACAAGAAAACAAATATAATAACTGGATTTGATGATAATGATCGTATCTTGCTGGACAGTTTAATTTTCTTCATGTTACTGATATGTTGCCAAAGTTTTAGATTAGGGGTTGAGAGATGGCTCAGTGGGTGAAAGTGTTTGCTGTACAAACAAGAGGACCTGAATTCAGATCTTCAGCACTCACGTAAAAAGCCAGCCAATTGCTGCAGGAATCTGTAACCCCAGCACTGGAGAGGCAGCGATGGGAAGAAGTGGGCCTGCTGGCCACTAGCCTAGTCCAAGTTCATAGGGCCTCATCTCAAGGAAATAAATCAGAAAGAAAGATGAACACACGATGACCTCATCTGGCATCTGCACATGTGTGGTTTTTCATGTGTGCATGCACAGACACACGCAAATGCAGACACACACACACACAGGAGAGAGAGAGAGTAAGAGAGAAAGGTAGTTTTGGATCAGTTTTTCTTAGACATATGATATTAGACACAACTTGCAGATTCCAGGAGTAATCTTTGGAAAACATTAGCAAGCCCAGCTGTTTTTGTCAGTGTTCTCTAGAGAACAAGATTCAAGGGGTTTGGATACACACACACACACACACACACAAATTTGGACATATGTATATATACATATATATCACACAGCATATATATATGTATATATATATATATATGTATATGAAATCTGTGGTAGTGTGAGTGTAATTGGCCCCCATAATCTCACAGGGAGTGGCACTATTAGGAGATGTGGATTTGTTGGAGTGGGTGTGGCCTTATTGGAGGAAGCGTGTCACTGTGGGGTAAACTTTGAGGTTTCCTATGTTCAGGATACTGCCCAGTGTGTTAGTTAGTTGACTTCCTACTGCCTGCAAGATGGAGGACTCTCAGCTGTTCCTCCAGCACCACATCTGCCTGCACGCTGCCATGCTCCCTGCCATGATGATAATTCACTGAACCTCTGAAACTGTAAATGATGCCCTTCAATTAAATATTTTCCTTATAAAAGTTGACATGGCTATGGTGTTTCTTCACAGTAAACAAACAAAGCCAAAAACCACCTAACTAAATCAATACTCAAATTTAAGGTGTCAGCTTAGAATAATAACAAAAGAAGACTCACACCTGGGAACTGAGAACCAGCAGTTACTTGGTCCTTGAAGCTGAAGGCCTCAAGAGTCAGAGTAGGCCCACAATTGCTTTCTCAGTGGGGATTTTAAACCAGTGCTCACTCAGTCTACAAGGAGGGATGCCTCAGTCGTCTTCGTCTGCTGTCAGAAACCCAGAAGGTTTCAGGAGAAAGCTTAGAAACCCTGGTTCTGATATCAGTGAAGGAATCATAAGGAATCATCATCATCACCATCATCATCATCACCATCATCATCAGTAGCAGCAGCAGCAGCAGGGCAAATCAACTCCGTGGTCAGAGGGAAGCCCAAGTGAGCAAAAACTGCGGTGATCTTCCTTCTGACAAACACTGTCTATCCCATATAGCTGAACTACAAATGCTCAGCAATCCTCCTGCCCCAGTTCCCGGAGTGCTAGATTTACAGGCATGAACCAACATAGCCAGCTAGTCTCTGAATTTGAAAATACAGACGAAAACATTATTCTTGTTTAAACAAGATTTTATGTATGATATGCATTAATTGTTGTAAATGCGTCATTGATAATTTATGCATACTGTGCTTAATTTCATAACAAGATTTGGTACAACTTTAAAAAACACTGCCTATCTTGACTTATTTATGCAAATTGCATTTTGAATGCCTTTTCCTACTAAGAGAAATCCTTATTGTCACTCATGGTCCATCTTGAATGAACTTACTTACCTTCAAGTTCACAATAGCTGCCTTCTCGTTCCGTGTTCTTGGAACAGTTAGAGTCTTCATTTCTGGTGACATCATGGGCATCACCATAAACTTGTCTTTCACTTGGGCTGAGAATTCTGAGGGGCCTAGGGGTGTAGCTCAGTGGCGGAGCAGGAGGGAGTGCAGTGTATGATGATGTTCTTTTATTTTAGGTCTCTAGTTTATGGCGTGAACATCGCGTTAGTGTTTGCCGGTTAATGTTGGCCTAGCGTGTGCAAATCCATGATTCTATCTCGTACTTCCCCAGGTAAGTAAATTAAAAATATTAATGAGTTAAATGTATGAACTGAATAGTTTCACAACCCCGCCCCGACAGTTACTGTGACCACTGTTTCCACCTCATCAAAATATGTATTATGTCTTCAGTTCCAGTTGGTAGCTGGCAAGGTACAGATCTGAGCATTTTAAAAACTATGACCATTGCTCCTGCTCCTGGTACCAGTTTGCCTTCTTCACTTAGTTGGGGATAGGCTCAAAGGAAAAGCAAAGAATAAAATCCCAAGGACACCGCCAAAGCTAATGTAAATAAATACAACACGCTGGAGGAGAGTACATGGGAAATTATTGTCCAGGTCAGTCACAGTCTGAGTCAGAGTCCGCTGCAGGCAAGTTGGCATTTTGAAACATCACAGGCAGCAGAAAAGCGAGGTCCTGCAGACACAAACGTCTGCAGACTAAAACAATCAAACCAGAAGCAATTTACTTCCGAGGAAGCAGCATTCACGTGGCTGATCTGGGCTTTGTGAATTCTGAGTTCTCAGGATGGAAGGGCCCCTTTCCACTGCATTGATGAGTGCAGCTTATCTTCCAGCCCATAATCTAGGAAGGTCCTGGAAGGTCTGACTCCCAGTGTGTGGATGGCAACCCTTCAGGAACAGATCGGCTGAAGGGTGGTTCCACACGGCAACCCCTGCCTAACATAGCCTGCCTTGCTGCTTAGCAAAACAGTGACGCTGTGTGCCAGAGAAGCCCAGCCACCATTGCCCAGACTTCAGAAGAACCGATGACCTGTAGGCAATGTCACTTAATAGGAACACATGAAGCCGCCTTTTAGGAGGAGTTCTGCCCCATAAAACACAAGAGTGAGAGCTGGGCTGAGCCCATAAATGGATTGCTTTCCGAGAACGGGCAAAGGCGAAGAGGAACACAGTGTTTGTGCATTTGTATATTAGCATGGCACTGTGGCTGATGTGTGCCTGCGTGTTTAGCTGTGTGTTCAGTTGTGACAGAGGTTTCTCGGTCAGTGGTGTTGAAGGGAAGGGAGGCAGGCTTGTACGAGTGTAATGTCGATAGGAAGCAGTAGAGTGTTGGCGTTCCACCCCGGGTGGGAATAGGAACTCGATAAAGATATAAGCCCAGGTGCTACTATGTCCACTTCCACGGTGGGTTTCCGGTCCGCACGTTTGGGAACTTCCTACTAAAGCAATGCCTAAAAAAACCTGGGCCGCTTTAATGCTGGGACGGAAACTGGGACATTGAATGGTCACAGACTCAAGTTGTACTGATATTCTTGTGTATAGTTAGTTGTTTTCTATTCTTTTTCTCTTAGCTTTTTGGGGGCCTGCCACCCAGCTCCCAAATAAATACACGGAGGCTTAGTCTTTCTTACAAATGCCTGGCCTTAGCTCTGCTTGTTTCTAGCCAGCTTTTCTTAACTTAAATTGTCTCATCTATCTTTTGCCTCTGGGCCTTTACCTTTCTACATACCTTTCTTTACTTACTCTGTAATCGCTCTGTAGCTGGGTGACTGACCCCTGATGTCCTCCTCTCCTTCTCCTTTCTCTTGTTTCTCCCTCTTCTCTTTCGCTCCTTCTATTGATTCTCTCTGCCTTGCCAGCCCCAACTATCCTTTCTCCTGCCTAGCCATTGGCCATTCATCTCTTTAGTAAAACAATCAGGCTTAGACAGGCAAAGTAGCACAGCTTCACAGAGTTAAATGCAACATAAAAGGATGCAACACATCTTTGCATTTTTAAATAAAATGTTGCAGAGCATAAATAAACATATCTTCAACTAATATTCCACAACACTTGTGTTCCTTTAATATTAACACCTTATTGTCAAAGTTATGTTTTTAATAAGGCAAAGTCTCAGTGTGTGGCTCAAGCTGATTTGGAAGTCACTATGTAGCCCAGGCTGGCCTTGAACTCGCAATTCTGCCTCAGCCTCCCAAAATCACAGGAGTGTGTTACCGTACTTGGCTTGTTTGTTTATTTTTGAAATCAGCTATTAACTTGGAAATATTCGTTTTGTTTGTTTTTTTGTTTTCTTTAGAGACAGGGTTTCTCTGTGTAGCCCTGGCTGTCCTGGAACTTGCTCTGTAGTAGACCAGGCTGGCCTTGAACCCATAGAGATCTACCTGCCTCTGTCTCCCAAGTGCTGGGATTAACGGTGTGTGCCACCACCTCCACTGCTCTTGTCACCGAAGAGTTGTAGACAGTGCATACAGTTCCCATGTGCTCTTCACTCTGCTTTCCAGTTGTCAATATCTTACGTCAACATGGTGCATCTGTCAAAACCAGGAAGTCCACATTTGCGTCATGAACCGAAGTCTCCAGATTTTTCCACATTTTCCCCTGCTTCACTGATTCAATGCATGAGCCTACATCACAGTTATTTGTCATGTCTCCTTTGGTCTTCTCTGACTCGTGGCTATGTCTCAAAGCTTTCCCATTTTTCACGGCCATGATAGTTTCAAAAAGCCTTGCTCCGATATTTTAAAGAATATATTCCATTTGGACACGCCTGCTGGTTTTTATTTCATGATTAGACTGGAGTTATGGGATGTGCAGAATAACAACAGAGAAGTCCACCCTCACTGTCATATCAGAATTACGTGCTGTGAACATGGCTTACGTGTTGGTCATGATACCCTGCCCACTTAATGCTGTCGGCCTGTAAGTAGTCAGACTCTGGGCCAGGTGCTTGCAAGTTCTTCATTTCCTATGCAAGGATTGAGATAAAGGTACACACAGATTACAGACTAGCAATGAAACTTTATTCAAAAGCAAAGCCGTGGTGAAAATCAGAAAGAAATATGCTGCCAAAAGTGACCGCAGCCACACGAGTGACAGAGCCCAAGGGCTCTGGTTGTTTGAGGATTCTCTTTATAGGGCTCAAGAAAAGGATGACTTCGTTGCCAAGGGCTATAGTGCCAGGTGCTTCTCTGTTTTGATTGACATGCCCCTTTCCCATGATGCATCTGATTTCAATTATATGCAAGCTCAATTATCTAAAGGAAATGTACACACAAACAGAAGACTGATATGCTGTGAACTCTATTGCATGCTCAACATTGAAAGATATTTCACCTTGTGGGTGTGTTTATTTGGTTTTGCTACTCATTTACTGAAAGATACAGAGTTTCCAGTTTTGTTTAATTGTCAAAGAAGCTGCCATAAAAAGAATGCATATGTTTTGGTGTGGACATGCTTTTTCGTTAGCCTGAGTAAAAATAAAGGATAAATCTCTTGGGTTGCATATGGCTAAGTTTATATTTGGCTTTATAAATAACTGCAAGCTCTCTTTTATGTATATGGGTGTTTTGAATGCATATATGTCAAATATCACTTGCTTGCCTGGTGCCTGCCATGGAAGCCAGAAGAGAGTGTCCAATTCCCTGAATCTAGAGTTATAGACGACTGGGAGCTGCCATGTGGGTTCTGGGAATCAAACCCTGGGTCCTCTAGGAGAGCTGCCAGTGCTCTTAACTGCTGAGCCATCTCTCCAGACACAAGCTTTCTTTTAAAGTGGTTGTTCCTGTGGCTAGACAGATGGCTCAGCAGTTAAGAGCACGTGTTCTTGCCGAGAACCCAAGTTTAACTTCCAGCACCATATGATAGCTCACAGCCATTGGTTACTCCAGTTCCAGAGGACCCAACACCCTCTTGAGCCCTCAGCCACTAGGCATGCACATGGTGCATGTGCATACATGAAAGCAAAACATTCACACACATGAAACAAAAAAATTAACTGGCTTTATTTGAATCAGGTGTGGTAGCACATGTCTTTAATCCCAGCACTATAGAAGTGAGTTTGAGATCAGCCTGCCTTACATGTCAAGTTCAAGGCCATCTTGGGATACTAAAGAAAGTGTCTCCAAAAAAAAAAAAAAGGAAGGAAAGAAGATAATGGGTGAAATAGCTGCACTGATTTACATGTACACTTGCAATAAATGAGCATCCCTGACAGTCTGCATCCTCAGCAACATTTGTTATCACTGTGCGTGTGGTGTGTGCATCATTATTGCTGTTGCTGAGGACCAAACCAAGAGCTCTGAGCATAAGCAACCACTGTACCACTGAACTACATTCTCAGCCGCTTTTAGGGGGTTGACTATTCTATTAGGCATGTAGTAGTATGTAATTGTGGTTTTAATTTCCATCTCCTTGACGATCCAAGTGGCTAAGCATCCTTTCGGGGGTTATATACCATCCCGTATCTTGCCTTTGAAGTGCCTGTTCAGATCTTTTCCTATACTTAAATTAGGTTGTTTGGTTCTATATTGTTAAGTTTTATGAGTTATTTGTATGTTTTGGATATGAATCTTTACCAGACATGTGACTTACAGATATTTCCCAAGTTTTCATACTCCTAACAGTATCAATCACAAAACCAAATGAAGAGAATAGACATTTTCTCCTAGTTTTCTTTTCTTTTCTTTTCTTTTCTTTCTTTCTTTCTTTCTTTCTTTCTTTCTTTCTTTCTTTCTTTCTTTCTTTCTTTTTTTGAGGTAGGGTCTCAATGTATAGCCCTGATTGACCTTGGCACTCAGGGAAATCTACTATCTCTGCCTCCCAAGTGCTGGGATTAAAGGCTCTAATTGTACATTGCCTGTCTCGATAGCCCATTGTTCTTCTTACCGTGTAAGTTTTTACCTAAAACCTTTATCATTCATAGTAGCCTGTCTGGCTTTTTGCAGATGAAAGAGTCCATTTTAATGCATCCTTCCCAGATCTGCCTCTTTCAACTGTCTCCTGCACTGAGTCTTTCCAGCAACTCTGTCTAATTTGAGGGAATGTTGCTTACATTGATTATTACCTGTGGGTCCTTTGAAGATGAAAGGTACAGGCAGAGCCCAGTGATCAGTGCAGCAGGGACTCTAACGACCTACTCCTGGTACTTAGATTACTTGCCTGATGGGCCCTTTTGATTTTTCTCCCTTGATATTGTGAAGAGTTGAAAATCCACGAGCTGCACCAAATTCAGGCCATGGAAGAAGTTGACAGTCGCCATATGGTTTTGAGTGATGGAGGAAAGCTTATTCTGTCATCTTCGGCTGTTTATTTTTCCTTGAATCCTGTTCTGAAACATGGGACAGTGTAATCATGCTGTGAAAGTACAATGTGTACAGCGATGTTAAAAGGCTAATGCTGAAGGTCTTATCAAAAGGCCACACGGCACATCAAGGGGCTTTTCAGGGTCCTGTTAAGATAAATCCTTCCCTTCCACAATGCCGTTAGCAAGCGACTTTCCCTTGGAGGACATACATCTAGGGTTATGCAAAATTCTCAGTTGGATAACTATGACTCAAGACATTTCTTAAGAAGTGTATTGTGAGCCAGCAAGATGGCTTAGAACATCAAGGTGCTTACTGCCAAGCCAGGCCACCTAAGTGATCCCTGGGACCCACATGATGGACACCAATTCCCCCAAGTTGCCTTCTAATGTCCTCTTATTTTTTTTGGTTTTTTTTTTTTTTTTCTTTTTTGGTTTTTCAAGATAGGGTTTCTCTGTGTAACAGCCCTAGCTAGCCTGGAACTAATTCTTGTAGTCTAGGCTGGCCTCGAACTCATGGAGATCCTCCTGCCTTTGCCTCCCGAGCACTGGGACTAAAGGCGTGCACCACCACTACCCAGCTTTGATATCCTCTTATGTACTGTGATACCCATGTACCTACCACCTCCCTCCCAAAATAAATAAATAATAAAAATAAAAAAAAGTGTATTGAAACAGAACTGGGTGAGAGTGATGTTATCAATAATAAAACATTGAACCTGCCCAAGTGTGACTAGAATACATTTGCAAATGTTGATGCATTATTAGTTATGCTATATTTTCTGATAAAACCCAACATCACAAATTCATTCCTCCATAGTCAGAATGGGTTGGGCGGAGTTTGAGAGCCATGGCAGCAGTGTGGGACATGGGAATCTGGACATTTCAATCCCTTCCTAGTTGGTTTGCCTACCGCCCAGTATTGTCAAATTTGGTTTTCTCAAAAAGAGTTCAAAACTCAAAATCCTCATATGCAGTTCATCACTTTTATCAATGAATTCACATTGTTTTAAGGAGCCAATGATTTGTGGGCTAAAAGATCAAACAAATGTATCTTGGAGATGTAATGGAGGGAAGACTGAACAGGTGCACCTACAAGCATCTGGTTCTGACCTCTGGTTTAGAATCTACATTTCTGCTGTGGCTTGAATATGACATTTCCCATCAGCTCCTGTGTTTGAACACTTGGTCCCCAGCTAGTATCAAGAAGTGGAGCCTGGCTGGAGGATGTCTGTAACTGGGGGGCAGGCTTTGAAGTTTTAGAGCCTGGCTCTTCTTCCTGGTCTTTTCCTGCTTCTTGTGTGTGAATGAAATGTAATCAGTCTGCTTCCCGATGGCCAGCCTGGCACTTGCTCCCGCTGCCAAGCCTTCCCTGCCACAATGGACTGTATCTCACATGCACCTGCAAGCCAAAATAAAGTCTTCTCGAACTTCCTTTTGGCCAGGTCAGGGTACTTTCTACCACGGCAACAGAAAAACAGCTAATATGGGCTCTGTGCTGGTGATTGCTAGTGTTTATTATGTGATGGTTGTTATGATTTAGCGAATGTAACAACAACATCTTCACCTTGTTAGAGATACTGCAAACGACGTGCCATTTATGATGCAGAGCAGGGTCAAACTTCTTGTTCGATCCTACGGAAATTACCTGTAGTCTCATCTTTTAGGTGGGGGAGGAGACAGATTGTGACCTGACTCAATCATGGGAACTGATGCGTAGCAGAAACCAGAAGCAGCACTGAATTCTGACCCCACATCCGGAAGCCTTTCTGTCTGCACCGACAGCTGCAGCAGTGACTGTGGCTTCCGGACGCTGGATGACTGAGGCCCCTTTCTACCTCCTCTGACAGCTTGCGTCATCTCTAACCACCAGGACATTGCTGCTCCAAGCGGGAATTATTAAACTCACTTTACAGAATGAAGGTCCAGAGAGAGTAAGTGACTTACGTACTCAAGATCCCACAGCAAACAAATAGCCAAATCTGAGTTGAGATCCAGGCACATCGATTCCAAAGTTCATGCTTTTTAGTCACCCCGGGATTCTTCTTCTTGGCATGGAGACAGAACTAAACGCTGTATCTGTTTACACTCTCACCTATCCTGCCAGGCTGGCAGAAGGAGAATCGAGGCCTGGGCTTTGAAGGGAACACTGCCCTGAGGTTTTGTCTTGTTTTCATAGTCCTACATGGGGCCAAGTAGGGAAGGGGGGTCAGGACTTTACTGTTGAAGTCTTTAAAATCTCTGATCTGGCTGGAAGACACCCTATGATTATAAAATATTTTTTAGAAAAGCTCATAGGTGTTTCATCTGAAGGACTAATGATGATATTGCCAGGTTAGTGTTTCTAAGAGTTTGTTGGGAGACGGGAGGAATCTCATTAAGCCAAAAAAGCTAACTGTGTATATTCTGTAAGCTTCTTCTTACTAAGTGGCTAAGAGCATCATTACATAGCATCTGAGGCCAACAGCCAAGCTGTCTCCACCTTGCTTTAACCCACCTACTTAAACCGTTGTGTATTTCCAAAGTTCAGAACTGGCAGACAAATGAACAGAATACGTAGTTGGTGACAACAGCAGGGATCGGTGGTGGATGCAATTATATATAGTTCACGCGTCAGAATTTAAAGCATTTGTTCTAAACATAATAGTCAAAACCAACACAGGCACTAAAATTATGGCGCCCTTCTTCAGAGTTTCATTTCCTAAAGACAAAGGGCAGAAAGAGATGGATGCATACGTGCCGGCTTGCTTGCCTTTAGCTCAGCTTCGCCACTCGGAACTCCTGCCTAGGGAATGGTTCTGGCTACAGTAGGCTATATCATCTTGCATCAACGAACTTAGTTAAGACTATCCCTTGCAGACATGCCCACAGGCAAACTCCATGGAGACAAGCCCTCATTGAGACTCTTCCCAGGTGTTTCTAAATTGTGTCAAGTTGACAGAGCTAACTACCACAAGAAGTAATGTCTGAGTAAATTTTTTTTTGAGACAGGGTTTCTTTTTTTTTTTTTTATTGAGCTCTACATTTTTCTCTGCTCCCCTCCCTGCCTCTCCCCTCTCCCCCTTCAGTCCTCCCCCAAGGTCCCCATGATTCCAATTTACTCAGGAGATCTTGTCTTTTTCTACTTCCCACATAAATTAGATCTTTGTATGTCTCTCTTAGTGTCCTCATTGTTGTGAGACAGGGTTTCTCTGTAGCTTTAGAGCCTGTCCTGGAACCTGTGCTATAGACCAGGCTGGCCTTGAACTCACAGAGATCACCTGCCTTGGCCTCCCAAGTGCTGGGATTAAAGGTGTGTACCACCACTGCACAGCTGAGTAACTCTTTTTTTAAATTGCATATTTCATGCATTGAAGCTTTTATGCTTCTTTCTTTCTTCTATGTGTCTTTTACATCATGTATCTTGATCCCACTCATTCCCCCGTCCCTTCGCATCTGCACTCCGTCCCTGCACACTCCCCAAATAAAACACAATTTAAGAGAAAAAAAATAAAATAAGGGAAAAACTTAAAAAAAAACCTCGTCATGGAAGCTGCAATATGATACAGTGAGTCAAACAGTAAACCCCTTTGTCCATTTGGAAGTGTTCATTGTATTGGTCTGGTTCGAGGCCTCTGGTTTCTACTACTCAGTTGAAGATGAGCCCTTCCTAGGGAGCCCCTGGAGACCCTGTTGTTGTCCTGTGTGCGGAGATCTTGCAGTGTGGAGTCTGCAAGTCAGGTCTCTCCACATGCTCCAGCAGATCATAGTAGTAGATAATGGTGTGTGGACAACGGGGCGAGCCAAACCATATTCTTTGCATCTGGGCCTTGGGCAGCTGCAGAGTTGGTCCGTCAGACGTGAAATGGGGACAACTCTCCCATGCTTACAACTTTGGGGTTGACTCACTCACACCTGCACTAACAGGTTGGCTCTATTGGAGCCAACCTGGAGAGATGACTCGGTGGTTAAGAGCACTGGCTGTTCTTCCAAAGGACTCGGGTTCAATCCCCAGCACCCACATGGCAGCTCACAATTGTCTGTAACTCCGGTTCCAGAGGATCTGATACCTTCACATCAATGCACATAAAACAAAGTTAAATAGACTTTAAAAATGTCTGAGTAGTCTTAAATACTACGCATTCTGTTGTTTGTTAAAACACATAACTTTCTCCCTCAGGCCTCATGTTCTCAGGGAAGTGCTCTCCTTCTGAGTCACCTCCCCAGCCCCTTTCACATCTTTCTAACTTGCTGTGCTATTGAAGGGTCCAGAAGACGGTTCGTGTAAGTGCAGCCTTCCTCTTGGCTAGATGGCAAGAGGACGCGTCACTTAATGTGATGCTTGATTGAATTGCTTGTTCACCAGTCTATCACGGTAAGATAATTTCCCACTAATCTTGCTTAAAATTTTTATTAAGAAAGCTGCCAAAGTGTTTCAAGTGGGTTTTTGACATATTCCCAGATTTTTTCATTATCTAATGATAATACTTCTTTTTCCAAAAAATAGTTAATCTAGTTTGCAGTCTGAAAATAAAGCCTTGGGTCATGGTATTATTAATTATTATTATATTTTACTAAACTTCTATAGTCTGTTTGTAGTACAGTATTTCATCTGTTTAATCTTAAATCTATAACTGAAATTGCTATGTAATTCCTTTTTAAATTTATTGACTATAGTGGTGCCTCGCCTGTTACGTTGCCTCCCATGATGGAAGCCACATATCTTATTGCTTGTGTGTCAGCAGCTGGAGAGCAGGGACCAGGTCATGTTTGATTTTCTGTCTTCTGTATTGAGCACAATGCTTAAGGACATGGTAGGTGCTTGATGAATCTGTGTTGAATGATGAGAAGAACAGCGTTTGGGCACACTTTCCTACAATCCAATTTGACCCACTCTTGACGTCTGCCATATATTGTCTTCATAACTCATGTTCCAGTCCCAGTAACTTCGTGTTGTTCATTTTATGAGTTCCCATGCAGAAATACCATTGTTGAATTCAGTACTGTAGCTAGAATTAGGGATCCCTGCACCAACATGGCTATATCTCAAAGACGTTAAATATGACAAAAATAAGAAGAGCATAGGCATACTTTGGGTAGGTGTACCCCAGTTCTGTGTGTTAAATACTCACTGCTACCGGAAAGTGATGAAGTCTTTAAGAGGTGTGTTTGATGAAACTTTGAGGTCCTTGGAAATGTGCCCTTGAACGGTAGTGTGAGATGTTAGTCTTCTCGTAGGCTGAGTATGCTGGGCCATCCTGAGTGCACTTCTGTTCTACTGGGTGTTTTTTTGCCACGATACACTGCCAAATCACAGCTCCAAAATCAATGGGACCAATTATGGATTGAGCCTATGAGCCAAAAGACACCTTCTCTTTGAGCTTCGATTCTCAGGCGTGGTGTTCGAATAGTAGGATGTTGACTGACATAAAGCTCTAAAACCCCGAACACGAACCTGGGTGTGGTGGTACACGTTGGTAATCCCAGCACTTGGAAGGCAGAAGCAGGGGGGTCTGGAGGTGTCCTCCACTACAGAGCAAGATTGCGACCAGGAGATGCGGCACTTGTATTAGGTTTGTTTGTGCTGCCTCCTCTAAACTCTGTTGATTCTGAGTAGCCTTTTGGCTCATTGTTCTGCATCAAGAGGCTAAAATCTATGTGAATGGCACACATGTGGCAGGCTTCTGATTTGGTTTTGCCAATTCAAAGCACTGGCAGGGCACTGAAAAGCAGCAGAGAGTGAGATACCATTTTTTCCCGTTCCTGGCAGGACTGCAAGTATGACAACACTGGCAATAAGAAGAGGGGGCAGAAGAGGCTCCATGATTAATTCAGCAATGCCATGCTGCCCTCCCAACAGGAAGGAAGTCTACCAAGTAGGTAGGTGCTCTGACCTCCACTTCCTCTGCCCTTTGCCCTCTTGCCAATGCTGCCCATTGTCCCAAACCAACTGGAAGCCAGAAGTTAGGACAGTCTGGTGAGGTGTAGTATGAGGGGTGGCTGTGTCCTCGCCGAGAAGCAGGGCCGTTTTCCCGGCACCTGGCTCCCAGCCACCAGCTAGCTTACATTCGAAATAACCACACGAAAACTGTATTCATTTAAATTACTGCCTGGCCCATTATTTCTAGCCTTTGCTTGGCTAACTCTTACATCTGATTCAGCCCATTTCTAAAAGTATATGTGTCACCACAAGGTGGTGGCTTACCAGACAATTCTAACGTTCGTACATCTCGGGTAGGGGCATCATGGCGTCTGTCGTCTTCCCTTCTTCCCAGCCTTCCATTCTGTCTATTCCGTCCACCTAGGGCTGACCTATCCTACAGGCCAGGCAGTCTCTTTATTTAACCAATGAAAGCACAGAAATACAGAAGAACCCTCCTATACCAGTGAGGTAGTTTGTATCACCCAGTTTCTGAACCCTAAAGGAGTTAACTTGGAGGTCAAAGGGAGGAAATGGTATCAACACTTTTCCACTTGCTTCTCTAACTTTCCAAACCTTTGGAGCCAATGTCAGTGCCAAATCTCTTTATATGAAATACACTGAGTTGTTCATACTTTCTTATTAAGAAGTGCTGAATTCAGTCTAGTTTATGGGTACATCTGTAGCCAAGAAATAAAAATTTACATGATAACAAGAAATCTCATATTGGAGGTAATGTTTGCTCTGGGTGGAAGAGAACAGAATGGAAGGCGGAACAAGTCATACATACATCATATGTATCCAAAACATTTAATTTTCAAAACTAGCAGGTAAATGTATTTTTTATTAGTTTCTATGTTTATTAATCTAGTTCTATGTTTATTAGTCTATGTTTTCATTTGCTAGAATTGTTTAATCATTATCCAAATCCTGTGGGTGTATAATATAAATGAATGAAACCAACTTTAGTTAACATTCTGTGACTGTGATAAAATATCCCGACAAAGGTGACTTGAGGGGCAAGAGTTTATTCTGGATCACAGTTCAAGTTATAGTCCATCATGGTGGCGGGCTTGAGCTGCTCACGTGGTATCTACAGTCTGGAAGCAGAGAGAGAGGAACACAGCTACTTAGCTCACTTCCTCCTTACACAGTGCAGGACCTTAGGGAATGATGCCACTCACAGTAGGCAAGTCTTTCCACTTCAGCTAACCTAATTAAGATACCCCCTCCCCAGGCAAGCTCTCACAGTTAATCCTAGATCTCCTCAAGATGTCAATTGAGATTAACTTTCACCGAGCCTGAGGGCGTGAATTCTGGCTTTACAGTCAGTTTGAAGTTAAGATAAATTAAGGCATTGAATTTCTTATAATCTTTGTATTCTCATCCATAAGGATAAGAACAGCATTGTCCACCTTATAGGACCCTTGTCATGATTGACGGGGATAACATAGGCAAAATGTCCCAGCCTACTGCTTAGGACCCAACAAGCCCTCAAGGGATCACAGAGGCCTTCCTTGTGAATTTTAGGAACAACAGGGCTTGGTCCTATAAACTGCCTGTAATGTGCACCATGCTACAAGGGGGCTGCTTTCTCTTCTGTGTGAAAACTCACACCAAGTTCCTTCTCTGCATACACGAGGGGTGGATGCTCCATGCAGAAAGTTCTTAAAAATAGGAGCATATACAGGGATGGAAATTAAAATGTCAATGTGATTTTGATATAATTTGTAAATGTATTGAAGACTGTCTACATATTTACTCTGTCTATAGTTTGTAACGCATAATATATGGTAAGCATTTTCCTCTGTTGGGTGTCTTGTGACATCACTTCTGGCTGTGTTAATATTCTAGTGGCTAGACTAGGGTTGACTTATTTATTTATTATATTGACTGTGGGATATTTGGTTTGGTTCTCTAATGTTAATTGCTACGATTAATGCTATAGTGGGCATCTTTGTTCTGATATATATTCTTGTATGATTTATTTGGACAACTGTAGAGAGCCTTCTACAGGTGAGCGCTCTTTAGGACAGACAACTCACCATCCCGCAGGTGAGCGCTCTTTGGCTATGGCTGGAATCATGAGAATGCTTGCATATGCGTGGATAGTGCCCACGTGGCTACCTAGGGTTGGCTGCCCTAGCCTACTTAAGGGCTGGGAGAGGCTTGCCCCAGGTAGAGAGAGAAAGAAAAGAGAGACACACAAGAGAGATACAAGAGAGACAACGTTGTTTAAAAGGTCCTGATTAAACCGCTTGAAGAAGAGCTCCGGTGTTGCGTCTTCCTTGCTGGTCAAGGTGGGCGTGACAGACAACATATATGTGGAAATTTTAATTAAATAATATGTATGTTTTATGACAAATAATACAGAGAGAGAGAGAGAGAGAGAGAGAGAGAGAGAGAGGGAGAGAGAGAGAGAATTCTTTGGGTAACATGGTGAGGAGTATCTAGCCATGGTAAGGTAATCTAGCTATGGTGAGTTCTGTATTCCCCAAAATTATTTTTCAATAGAGTAACTGCAGCAGACATGGATCTGCAACAGGGACTAGCCACTTTGATGAATGAGGAATATCAGGGACATGCTACAGGCCGTTGAAAGCAAACTTCAACAGACTGCATGCAGAGAGAATCTCATTCGACTTTTCAAGTGTCAGTTTCTGTCTAGAGCCAACTAGATGCAGACACCAGCTGGAAATGATCGGGTACCCGGGCGGTGGGTTTTCTGAATGGAAGTCTCGTGGTGACTTAGTTGGAAAGCTAATGGGACAGAAACAAGTGTCACATCTCTGGCTGACTTTGAGATGTGATTTTCTTGTGTCTTGGCTACTCACCTAGTACCTGTCCTCCCTCCTAGTGTGTGGGTTCTTAGGACCACTCTCAACTGCCTAAATTGAGAAGAAGGGTAAGTATCAACTCCCAGAGTCTTTCACTCACTCGGTAATTAATTTCTGCAATAAAATCCTACCGGCACCTGCCAGCTTTAGACTAAGATGGAGCCAATGAATTTGAAAAATAATTAAAGTTAATGAACTGCTCTTCTGATAGGGTCCAGAAATTACAACCATAATGAGTGGGAAGCACAAAGTGAGGGAGTGTCACTTGCTGATACACGGGACTTCTTCCGGTCGTTTCAACAGGGAACGCCTTGCTCCACTGACTCAGAAGAGCGTTGCTGGGTTTACAAGTGGAGAGTGAATGAAGGCCAAGTACTAATCTGGAAAATGTTTCCCCTCGGCTGAAATAGGACATCTATTTCCTCAGCTCCCCAAACCATTGTGTCAGAATGTTGGTAAGAAATTGTGACAGTCTCCCCTGAGGTCTATGAGCCCCAAAGCCGTCTGCCTAACTCTTTACCTCTACATGAGAAAAACAAGTTTTGGAATTAAGGTCATGGAGAAGCTGCATCCTAGGTGGAGAATGGCTGTCTGTGAGCTCAGGTGGCCTGCACGGGTTCAGGAGAAGTTTCATGAAAGCCACTGCAGAGAGTCTGACAACGTGGGCTTGGAGGATCTGCCTTGGCTGGGAGGAAGTCATGGGTCTGGGCAGAGGCTCATCTGTGCTCTAGGTTCTACATTCTGTTGTGAGATGATTAGATGTAGGGGTGGTCGGGCCTTCTTTTCTGTGTCTTAACAGAAATGAATTTATTTTATTCTATACTCAAATAATTCAATTATACATCAAAACCTTTATATCACATTTATAACCAGAACACTTTTTTTTCAAAATTAATGTATATAGGCTTAAAATAAAATGAATGGAAAGATAAACTATCTTAATGCAGATAGAACTTGACTTTGCATTAATTGCAAATTTGAAACATTGAAGAAAACTTTAAGGTTGTTATTTTGGAACCCAGCTGTCAATAGTTCTTTAGAGTATAACAGAGTCCATCAAAGTGAGGTTAATTTTTATTTTGCTTATTCAACTAATTATCTTTCTTTTGGTTCTTGAAACAGGGTCTCTGTACTATGGCTTGGGTGGCTGGGTCCTGGAAATCTGATGGGGAGTGGCAGGAGATTAAAAAGGACAGACGCGGGACTTGAGAGTTGGCTTAGTAGTTAAGAGCACTTGTTCTTGCCCAGGACCCAGGTTCGATTCCCAGCACTCACTTCCTTAGGCATTAGGCATGGATGTGGTCCACATACATACATGCAAGCAAAGCACTCACATACACAAAATTTAAAAAATCTAATAAACAAACAAACAAATAAATCTAATAAACAAAAATAAAAAAGATACAAGAAAGGTAAAGCTGGGGTCGGGTGGGCCATGCTCTTGGATGGAGATGCACCCGAAGCCTGGTTGCTCACTGTGTTTATTCTAGAGAGCATGAGTAAGGGGGTGGGCTAACTGGTCTCAGTATGGGTACTCTGTAGGGGAGTAGTAGTCTCAGGGGGCTATGTTTATGCCATTGGATAGGATGAGGAGTTCCAGTCAACACTATTTGCACACACTTTTTTGTTTGTTTGTTTTTAGTTAAATGTCAACTGCTTATCAACATCCATACTTGGACTAGGAGAAAGCCTTGTCATTTCCCTGAACCTGACCCAGGGAAGACCCTGCCATTCCCAGACCAGCAGACCTGTGGAACAGCACCTGAAAAGGGGAGAGAGGATTAAAGAGACAAAAGACAGAAGGATAGATTCGGAGGGCACAAAAGACTTCCTTATCATGGTTCAAGGAATAAACAAGCCTAATCACTTCCTTAATTCTCAACCGTCTAGTAACCATCGGTCAAATATCCTGCTATTTGGCCTTGAGGAGCAAGAGCAAGTTTGAACTCTCTGACCTAAGTCAAAATGGAATGGAGTCAACATGGGAATGTCCCATTGGTCGGAGGCCTTGACAGGGCCATTCTTATGTCATGAATGCTCACTCATATGGGAGTAAGTACACTCGCTCCTCCCAACTCTGTATCCTAGGCTGACCTTAAACTTGAGGCAATCCTCCTGCCTCAGTCTCCCAAGTGTTAGGATTTCAGGTATGAGCCCCTGCACCAGGCTTCTGAAGTGTTAATTTATAAAAGTCATCATTATCGTGCACACATGCACGAGAAAACAAGAGCATTCTACCCACTAAGCTATGACCTGAAGCTTTTTCGGCGTCTAGAGTTGGTTTCATGTTAAGGAAAGCACTGTGCCAAACTGCCTGGCAGAGTTCCTCTCCCTGTGTGTCACGCTGCTCCTCCGAGCCCTTCTCCACCACAGGAACTTTTCCTTTCACTCTGAATCATAGCACAATGGTTCCCCCCTGCCCCAGGATATTCTATCAACCATAAATTACAAGTCCTGTGCTATGGACAACGCTATTACTCAGTTGAGGGACAGACGGCTTCGTAACCAAGCTGGTTCGCACACTGATGGCGAATGCTTTCTTGCTGTATTCAATTTCGAAGGAATGAAAGGCCTGACACTCACCGCAGTGCACACCCAGACTGACCTCTGAGAATTTCTTCCTTCTTTGCATCCTGGGGTTTTCCAGGAGAGATCATAAAGGTCAGATGTATGCTTTCAACAAACCTTGAAGAGAGGATTGTGTCAGAAATCAGAGCTCGGCCACTTTATGTTACCCTGTGATGCACGAGGCCCCACTCATGACAGCCAGACCCGGGCAGTGGGGTCATTTCCTCAGGCAGCAGTTCGTTATGGGACTCTGATGAATGTGCCCAGTTCTCATTTGACTCAAGGGTGGGCTGTGAGGCCTGGCCTTCGTGCTTCTCAGGTAACTGCTGAAGGAGACGTGATGTGACAGCAATAATTTATAGCCTCATACTTGGTGAAATGACCTTTCTGTAGGATTGACGTCTCACAAATGCACCATGAAGGCCACTGAGGACCCAATCATTGTCATAATTGGTTTATATTTTCCACTAATCAAGGGCATAACCCCAAAGTAGATACTGTTGTCGGTTATTACACCCTTACTTGACATATGAAGCCACCGAGGCACAGAGCTCACCCTGCTTAGTGTCACAGCTCACACGAACGCAGACAATTTGGTTCAGTATTTAAGCTTTGGGCAACTACACTGTTAACTGTGTTACTTCAATGCTATAGTACTGGAGAGCTGGAATAGAGGATAAAAATGCATGCAATTGTCTTAGTGTACAATCACTTAACAGAGAGGAAGCTATGTTGTGCGTCTCCCATAAACACTTTCTGTTAGTTGTTCACTGAATGAGGTAGAGAGAAATACCCCACAGTTTGTTCAAGCTAACAACGAAACTCATACTGTCAGTGAACCTGGGGTCGGGAGAGGAAGGGAAGATTAATTTCAGCTTGGCTACGAGGTGGCGGGCAAAGTGTCAATCTAAAACAGAAAGTTCAGGGTCACCTGAGATGGATACACTAACTCAGCCTTCGGGGGTCCTCATAGAGCTACCCAATTGTTAAATCTAGGCCTTACGGGGACAGCCACCTCGCCCTACTTCGTATTTGGAAGTCATCGAGCCACATTAGGGGATTGACGGAAATCAAGGATTCTAAAGTCTCAAGTCACGGTCTGGTTTCCAGCGAGCTGTGATAGGGAAGTTAATTAAAACTAGGAATTGAATTTTTCTTTTTAAGCGAAATGGCCATTGAGTGTTAATCAGCTGTAAGGAAGGGAGCAGAAAGCCAGGGGTTCCATAAAGCCACTCTGCGCTGTAAGCACAGTTGCCTCACCTCTGACCTCCAGAGCTGAGCGAGGATTTGGCTCGGGCAATTTTCTCTGGGAAGCTAGCAGTTTGAACCGCTGCCACGAGCAAATGAGTTTTCTCTACCGAGAATGAATTCTCCTGAACTGCTGAAACAAAGGTCTGTGTCCCGGGTGGCTATTATTTATTTGCTGGAGAGGCTGCGAAATATCCCCTACTGTCTTCCCTGGGTCTGGGAGCTGTGAGCCATGTTACTTAACCTCAGGTCTAATGGAACAAAGCTCACCGAAGGGAGAAAGTGGCGGGGTGAGGGACAAGAAATATGAAAAGCGCCTACTAATACAGGCCTCAAAGTAAGCGAGTCATAAAACCGAGCCTTATTTACTGACCTCCTCCCGTCTTGAGGCTGAGGCACATGACTGAATTAACGATTTGATATAACACTCTAAAGCAGTGGTGTTTCGGGGCAGACCAGGGAGGGGGCCTGTCAGAGTGATTTTGAGACCTTTTCTGAGTGAGCAGCAGTGAGTGACCAAACAGCTGCTGCGGGCTCACAATCTGGTTTCCGTTTCCCTCCAGTCAAGAGTCTAAACTTTTGCGTGACGTTGTAATACATAGATCACTGTGGAAATGGCCTCATGTCCCACTGCCATCATCACCGTGCAGTATGGAGCCTTTGCTGCCTTAGTCTGTAGGAAAAACCAGGATGAACGGGCTGGAAACTGGCTTCTCCCAATTTTCCCAGCTCCGAAGAAGCCAGGGCATATTGCAACCGTGGATCCCATCCCCACTTCCGGTGTCATCAATGACCTATGGTTCCACTCCATCAACTCCCATTCGTCTGAGTACTGTGTGTCCTAACTATTCCAGATGAAATACCCCAAAGTCTTCTGTATGCTCCAGCACAGTGGTTCTCAGCCTTCCTAACGCTGCGGCCCTTTAACACAGTTCCTCATGCTGTGGGAACCCCCAAATGGAAAAATACTTCTTTGGTACTTCGTAAGTGTAATTTTGCTACTGTTATGAATCATAATGTAGAGATCTGTGTTTTCTGGTGGTCTCAAGGCACTCTCATAGAAGGGTTGTTTGACTCCCAGTGTGGTCTTGACCTACAGGTTGAGAACCGCTGTTCTAGCGTCTTGAATGAACAAACCCAAATGCTATAGAGATACAGTTTACTAGAGGGATTTACGTATTTTGGAAAACACAGTCCTGACTCAGTGTACTAAAAAACAGTTGATTAAAAAAAAAGATAAGTAAGCAACTAACCAAACAAAAAGAACTTAAAATCTTAAGAGTGGATGAATATCAGCATTGAGGTTGCACATTTTGCAGACAGCCCAGTCCCCCAAAACTCACTATGTTCACTTTTATGTGTTAGGGTGTCACCGCCTAGCTCAGGTTGGCCTCGCATTCACAGTTTTTACATTTTAGTAATCAGTTTCTTTGCGGAAATCAGATTTATAGGATGATCAACAGAGAAATATTTATAATGCAAAAGCCAAGACTTTGGTAAAAATAACTCTTGGTATTTTTTTTTGTTTGGTTTTTCGAGACAGGGGTTCTCTGTAGCTTTGGAGCCTGTCCTGGAACTAGCTCTTGTAGACCAGGCTGGCTTCGAACTCACAAAGATCTGCCTGCCTCTGCTTCCCAAGTGCTGGGATTAAAGGCGTGCGCCACCACTGCCCGGCAACTCTTGGTATTTTCTAAGAATACTATGTTTGAAATGACTATGTGCAGGTATCTTTAGCAAAGAAAAGAGTTCTGAATATTGGGGAATTTTCTTTTTCCTTTTTTTTTTTTTGGGTTGTGTATTGTGCTTAGTGAAAAAGTACTCTGGAATAATTAGTATGATGTAAGTTGGTTTCATAAGATAATGATGCTCTGATGAAAGCCTGGGCCAGTGGGATGAGAGACAGTGGTCAAGGTGCTTTCAGCGAACACCTGAGTTCAATCCCCAGGACCCATAAAAAGGTGTGAAGAGAGAAGTGGTTCCTCAGAGTGGTCACCTGACGTCAACACAGCATGTGTGCACACACACAACCAAAACACACTCAGATAGTAACAGTAACGACAATAATGATGTCTAGAAAGATACATGCAAAATACCAACAGGGTGCTGGAGAGAAGGCTGCAAGTTGGGTGTGGTGGCTTACACCTTTAATCTCAGCATTTGGGAGGCAGAGGCAGGCAGGTCCCTGTGAACTGGAAGCCAGCCTGGTGGTCTACATAGGGAGTTTCAGCACAACCAAACCAAGGCTACATAGAGAGACCCTGTGTGTGTGTGTGTGTGTGTGTGTGTG
>JAQHUG010000090.1:5558829-5598813 GCA_028555095.1 Dicrostonyx torquatus | reverse complement strand
GCTACTCTTCCTGGGCGCTGAAGCTGACAGGAGGTAGGAACAGCTCTCCTACTCTTATGACCTCAGGGCCAGCTCTCCTAGCCACTTCAGGCATGGTGTTGTGGGGAGGCATCTCTTCCCGGTCCACGCCACCATATGGCAGATGAGGGCTGGGGCCCGATCGCTCATGTTCCCAATCTCAGGGCCGTTTGCCTGCACCCCTATAAACAGGGTCAGCTCCTTTGCGCTGCCCAGATGAGGTGCAGGACCTGTTTTCCGGAGGGTTGCTGTTGGTAAAAGGAGGGTCAGCTCCCTCCCCAGCTGGAGGCTGTAGGAAAAGGGGGGCAAGGTTACATTTCCCTCATTCCCACCCTCACACCACATATGAGGGAGGCAGTACTAGCTATGCCCACTCACGGCCTCAGGGGTGGCTCACCTGCGCCCCTGTCTACAGAGTCAGCTCTACTGTACTGCCCAGCTGAGGCTCAGGGTCTGTCCTCCTGAGTGTCATAGACGGTGAGGGGCAAGGAGAGGGGGGCATCTTTTCCTCACCCATGCCACTACATGGCATATGAGATCGGAGCAACTGGCTTTCCCAATCTCATACCCTCAGGGCCAGCTTGCCCATGCCCTTGCTAACGGGGTGGGCTCTCTTGTGTTGCCCAGGTGAGGTATAGGACCCTCTCTCCTGAGTGCTTTGTTGGAGAAGGGTAGGCCCCTCCAAGTGTTGCAGCCAGTGAGGGGCATGGCCAACTCTGTACAGCCTTATCCTCTCCGCCTTTGGTGGTATCAGGAGCCACAGATATCAACAGAGGCCATGGCTGCATTAGAGCTATGAACCCAGACATGGGTCCAAGCAGCAGTGTTTGGTTGAGTCCCACCAACCCCAGTCATGTGATGTGGGCAGAGTAGTTGTTGGAGTCCTCTAATGGGCCCAATAAGGCATGTTCTAAGCAAGAAAACTGCCCCTTTCCTCAGAGCCATTGGACTCTGCTCTCTCAGGCCTCTCAGCATGGACTCTACTCCCATTGTGTCTCTAAAACCATGCAGCCTGTACCCCACGTTTCTCAGGTCATAGGAAACGACGCCTCTTCTCTCTGTCCACTCTTTCACAGATTTCTGGCACTAATTCTTAGAAACAATCTGTCTTTCTCTTAAAAAAAAAAATCTCAGAGGGGCATTTGCAGTTGATTAAAACAGACTCCTGTTTGTGCTGACTCATGGTCTCTGGACCATCTAACTGAGTAGCTGCATTTTCCTCAGACGAGTTCCCTGTCAGACAGTGCCGGATTCTGCACAGTTGCTCATGCTGGATGCAGTCAGTATGTCAGGAGACAGAGCAGTGACACTCTCCCTGGGGGCTGTGACTTCTGTGCGGATGTGGTTTAGAGGCAGGAGATTATTCCTGATTTTCTAGGTGATCCTAACATGACCGCCTGGGTCCTCTAGTGAAGAGAACAGGGAAGGGGTTGCAGGGATAGCACCGGAGCTAAGGGTTGCAGGCTGCCCCTGTAAGCTGCAGAGGATGAGGAGACAGACGCTGCCCCAAGCCTCCAGCAGGCACACAGACCTTTCAATACGGTGATTTTAGTCCATGGGGGCTGGTTTTAGGTTTCCTTACAGAATCATAGGATAAGTTAGCAAATCTGCGGCAATTAGTTTCGGCAAGAGCCTTCCAGATAAATGCGGTCCTTGTTAGAGAATGCTGGCATGAGTGGTGTAGATTTGCAGGATGGAGGCGGGGGTGGGGCACAGCTCCAATCTTCATGTCAAGCCCAGATCATGAAGGGCCCAAGTGTTGCCTCCTTCCTGGACTCTACTGGGCCTGGGCTTTATGACTACAGGTCCTGAATCTCATGAGGCAGCCTAGGGAGGCGAGCACTGAACGACCACAGGTGGAAGCAGAGAGTGAGTCCCTCTGCCTTTCCAAATTACTTTGTGGGAGAAGGAGGAATAGACATTTATGCAAAGGAAAATGGAAACAGTGTAACACAGCCCTCACTCAGTCATGTCCAATTCTACTTGGAACTGGGAGGCCAGAGAAAGTCTGAAGTGTTTTCGTTAGAATAGGGAAGAGTCTTGTGTGCTAAATTGATCATAGAAAGCCCCATTCATCTGCTTCAATACAGTGAGGTCCCTGCACTCCTTCGTGGTATGGAGCACCCTTCACTGTGAAGAAAGATGTAAAAACTGCATATAAGTGTGATGCACGTGTGTGCATGTGTGGTTTCCTTACTGTGTAACAGATAACAGAATCCCTCAGTGTCCAGAAGCAGAGCCTTTCAGTGAGACTAGAATGTTCCCTGCTGAAAACAGTCTACCTTAGCTAGCAGTAATTATCTTTGCCATTTGCCACGTGGCCAGTCACCGAGCTGACGGTGGTTTCAAGCCTCACTTGTAAGCTGGGAAGCAGATTCAGAGGCCCATCCTAAAGCAGGGGTGTTGAGCAAGGTTTCTGAACTGTCCGGTTCCCACAGTCATTAAGTCCCAAAGCAATCACAGAGAGGTCTACATTAATTACAAACTGATTGGCCTAGTATCTCAGGCTTCTTATTAACTCTTATAACTTATATTAGCCCATAATTCTTGTCTGTGTTAGCCATGTGGCTTAGTACCTTTTTCAGCGAGGCAGTCACATCTTGCTTCCTCTGTGTCTTGGTGACAACTGTAGACTGAAACTTCCCAGAATTCTTGTTGCCCAGCCTCTACTTCCTGCCTGGTCACCCCACCTATACTTCCTGCCTGGCTACTGGCCAATCAGCGTTTATTTAGAATACAAGTGACAGGGTACAGAGCATTGTCCCACAGTACAGGGGCAGCTCATAGGCTTTGAGGGAGCTAAGGTCAGAATCAAGAAGATCAAGGGAAAGGAGACAGCCCAAATGAAAGGTCTGAGCTCTAAGAGGGATCACACCCTCAAAGGAAGCAGAGAATGGATGGGTGCATTTAAGCAAACACCAGCCAAAAAAGGCTATTAGTATACAAACTGTGGGTTAAAAGAGACTTGAAATACAGGATATCATTGCATGTAGATGAGAGGCCCATAAGAAGGAAAAAATTCTAAGGCCCCCATCTATTGATGAGAAGACAGCAAAAACTGTGGACCTGTGGAACAGCAAAGGAGACAGGCGATCATACCTAGAGGAACCAGAGAAAGCCAGAGCATAACCGTGAGGGTGGTGGGGAAAGAAAACAAGGGCCGGAAAATAAAGAGCAGCTACACTTACAGGCAGATTTTACATCTTTATATAGATATGTGTGTGTGTTTGTGTGTCTATATATGTGTGTGTCTGTCTCTGTGTGTGTATGTGTGTGCGCGTGCGCGAATATATGTATATATGAAATGACTTAGCAGATAAGGACCTATCACTAAGCCTGACAACGTGAACTGTCAACCTCAGCCAATCCCCAAGACCCACAGCATAGAAAAGGGAACTGACCCTGTGATCTCCACTCATGAGCTGTGGGGTGTATGTATATGTACTTTCCTCTCCTTTGTCCTGCACACAAAATAATTGCTTTAAAAAAATATAATAAACTGGACAGTGGTGGCACACACTTTTGATCCCAGCACTCAGGAGGCAGAAGCAGGCAAATCTCTGAGTTTGGGGTCAGCCTGTTCTACAAAGTGAGTTCCAGGACAGCCACACACAGAGAAATCTAGTCTTGAAAAATCAAAACGTCCCCCAAAACAAACCAAAACAAAAATATGTATATGATGAAAAAAAGGAGGGATAAGGAAAGTAAAGTCTGTGGTGCAAGAGTGGAATATATCAGAAGTCACACCAGAGGATGCGAGCAACATCAGCTAAGAAGACAAAGATGATGGGAAAACACAAAAATATCCAGCTGTAAGCCATTTATACAAAGCAAACCAAAATCACAAGGTCATAGAACTTAATATTTCTATAAAGAAAACGTAACAGGCAAATACTGGCAAAAGAAATATGGTATAGCTATATTGATATCAGACAAAACACACAAGAAAATAAAATTAAAAAAACTGATTAGTTATTATATACAGTAAATGTTGGATTGGGCCTTTGTATATAGTCTTGACTGGCCTGGAGTTTGCTGTGTAGGCTGGCCTTGAACTCATAGCTATCTCTGTCCCCTGAGGGCCAGAATTAAAGATATGTGCCACTATGTTCAACGGTGATAAAAGTTTTAACTCATTAGAACCAAAAGTAAAAATTAGAAACATACTTACAATAAATAATGGAGCAAAATTAAGAAACCCTAAGGAAAATATGGCCAATTTACCATATTTAGAATAAAATAGTAACAAAATATTGTGTGATAAGCTTGTATATAAAAGGTGGGGTCCTGATAAAAATATTTATACATATATGTGTAAGTGCTTACATATACACATACTATAAAAGATAACAAGTATAACAACCAGAATTAAATAGACAGGTGTGCCATCATGTCCAGGTGGTGCCGAGGCACTGTGGCCTTCCTTCTTGCTGCCAAGTGGATTCACCCTATTGGGGCTGCTTCTGCTTCCTTCACTGATGTCAGAGCCAGCAGCTTCAGGCTTCTATCATGAGCTAAGGACCGGTGGCTCCCTAAGACCCTTTCAGGTTTTTGTTACGAAATTAGGATTGCTGAGGAACCCACCCTTTGTGGATGAAGCAAATGGGTTGTCAGCCTCCCCCGTGTGTGAGACAGCCACAGTGGGATGACCCCAACTGCTGAGACACCCAGCATCCCAGGATTAGCTGCTCAGGAGTGAGACAACTATCATTACCGTTTTAATGTATGTCAATTAAAATCAATCTCTCTCTCTCTCTCTCTCTCTCTCTCTCTCTCTCTCTCTCTCTGTGTGTGTGTGTGTGTGTGTGACCCTTTAGAGGACCCTAATACAATTGTTGCTTTATGCCATATTGAAAAAGGTGTTCGTATTCTTTAAATTGATTCGCAGAGTTGAGAGTCTAGTAAAAAATTCCAGCAGGAATCATTTTGTGCAAGTTGATGAATTGGTACTAAAATGTATAGGAAAGACTAAAGGGATAATCATAGACCTTTCACTCTCATAGAAGAGTCGAGTACAAAGACCAATTCACGGTATCACGGTAGACTAAAGATTTAAACACAAAGAGGCGTCAGTTCTCAAAGCCTGGATGTCAATACCTGGGGATGTCTTCACGACTTTGGGACAGGAAAGCACTTAAAGAAGTTGTACAAAAGCAGAAACCACAAATGAAAGCATAGAGAGCTTTATTGCATTAAATAGAAGAATGCATGCTTTTTAAGAGAGTATTAACTGAGTGAAAGGCAAAGCCTAGATCAGGAGAAGACAGTTGCCAAACATAAAATTTCAAAAAGATTAGAAGCAAGGCCTAGTGTGCTCCATGCCTGCCATCCCAGTACTCGGGATGCAGAGGCAGAAAGTTTACAAGATGGAGGTCGGCCTCAGCTACACAGCAAGATCTTGTCTCAAAACAAGAAGAGAAACAAAACAAGCATTGGGAAGATGTAAAGACCACCTAAAATGAAAAGGAGGAGCCATCTCAACTGAAAACTGGGCAAAGGAGTCTTTTAGATCACAGGTGGTTCATAATAATAATGGGGAAAGATGTCCACCTGTATCTGCAGCCAGGGAAGACTTTACATCCGCGATGAAACACTATCTCAGACTGGACTGTATGGTCCAGAGGATTATCTACAAGAGCAAGCATTTTGGTTTCAGAGGAGTGGGCTTATTAAGTGTGGCAGACACAAGTAAGGGTAAATAGCAACTGTGGATATATCTCAAAGCGCCATCAAATCAGGCGCCTACCACATCCAGAAGAAACACGTGGAGCAGGCAGAGAGCAGTGTGCTGGAAGGTTCATGCACACTTGACACAAGTTAGAGACACTGGGAAGGAGGAAGCCTCAGCTCAGAAAAATGCCACTGTGAGATCTGCCTGTAGGGCATTTTTTAAATTACTGATCGACAGGGGAGGGCCCGGCCTACTGTGGGTGGTGCCATCCCTGGGCTTGTTGTCCTGGGAGCCATAAGAAACAGTCTGAGTAACAAAGCCATGAGGAATAAGCCAGTAAGCAGTGCCCCTCCGTGGCCTCTGCATCAGCTCCTGCCTCCAAGTTCCTGCCCTGTTTGAGGTCCTATCCTGACATTTCCTGCAGTGGATTATCACTCATGATTTATAAGCCAAATAAACACTTTCCACGCCCCGCTGCTCTGGTCTTGGTGTTGCATCCCAGCAATAGTGACCCCCAATTAANCACTTTCCACGCCCCGCTGCTCTGGTCTTGGTGTTGCATCCCAGCAATAGTGACCCCCAATTAAGAATGAAATGAAATAAAATTTATGCCCTGGCAATGCTGAAGCACGCATGGGCAGCCCGTATTTGACAGTTCTATTGAACTTGTCCATATTGGGTTTCATGGTCTAAGTTGATGAGGATGAATGACCAGGTCTTTTCCTCAAGAGGGCTCCAGATCTCATTACAGATGGTTGTGAGCCACCATGTGGTTGCTGGGAATTGAACTCAGAGCCTCTGGAAGAGCAGGCAGTGCTCTTAACCCTGAGCCATCTCTGCAGACTGCGACCACCAACCAAGACTAGTAGGTAAAAGTGAAAGACAAGAAGAAAGCAGCAGATGATGACATCAAGGGCACTTGCAACATCCCACAGCATCAACGGAGGAAGAGCTACCCCTTGAAGCAGTCAGCTGGAGTTACTGAGTCTCAATTAGAGAGCTTTCTCTTCCGGACGAGTGTCCAGCTCCTTGTTCCCAATGGCAGTGTTTTCATACTAATAATAAACAGGGATAAACAACGGTCACCTCTGTTGGAAATGGTGTGTTCTCAAGGATGCCATGTTTTTCATACCCTCAGCTGTGTGCTGCTTTCCTTCCCCTCTGTCTCAGACTCGGAGGTCCAGACTGCCCCAGGGCAGGGGATGGGGGGGGGGAAAGTGCGATAAATATGCCTGAGTCTGGGACAAGGGAGGGTCTCCTGGCTCCCTGAGTCCACTTTCAAGAATCCCAAACAGTACACAACTGATCAACTAATGTATATTCTGACTCCAGAGTGCAAAATTTCAGGTCAAGTGATGGTAAGGCTAGGCAGGGAGGCACACAGGGGCTGGACTTGGCACTCCAGCATGACTACTGCTTTACCAGTGAGGTTCAAGGGCACCGTGAGCCAGCCAGTTCCTTTCTAGATTGTTCTTAGAAAACCTTCATACATGTGTACTAGAAAATACAGAAACCTGGAACTATGTCTGCATAAAGGCTAAAAACAAAATGAACAGACAAACCCTGGGAAGACTCCGGTATTTACTCCTGAAAGCACGCTCAAGTCACCTGAAGTACATGCTATAATGCAGGTAGCAGTGGAGCCGGGAAAATGAGCTATGAGGGCCAGAGATGGCTCAGTAGCTTAGAGTCCTTGCTGCTCTTCCAGAGGACCCAGTTGGATTCACGGTACCCATATGGACACTCCTAACCTCCTGCAAGTCCAGTTCCAGGGAATCGGGTTCCTGAGCGCAGGGGGTAGGCTGCACATGGCTTACAGACATCCAAGCAGGCAGATCACCCATAAACATACAACTAAAAATAAGTACATCTTTAAAAAGTTAGTTATTGGACTGGAGAGATGGCTCAGCCTCCTCGGGCACCTGTACCACACACAGATACACGTGCACATAAATAAAAATAGTAAAATAAATCTTTTAAAAGAGTTATCGGAGGTAAACCTAAAATATATGAGGCTTCCACTGAAAGCTGTGTCTACCATCCATGGGCTAAGCAGGAACCCGGAGCGGTTCCCTACAGATTTCATTTAATTAGTTCAGCGGTTACTTTTAAAGTGAAGTATGCTCTCGGCATATGATCTGGGAATCCTACACTTGCATAGCTATTTGCTCAAATTAAATGAGCTCTGTGTTCCTACATTTACATGCAAATGCTTATAATAATTTTATCTAATTGCGCCAAACTGGGAACTACTTACATTTCAAATACTTTGTGGTCACCCATCTCACTGGAAAAACATGGAGAGGCAGAAATGGACACTGACATGGACGACATGGATGGTCCCCTAATGCTCCAGGTAAAGTGGAAGATAGACACACGCAGGCTACATAGCAGGCCATGAATATGAGATGGGAAGATAGAACTCAAGGGGCCAGCACGCTGGGCTCAGAGGCTGCGAGAAGGGCGGGGTCAGGTCAAAGGCACAAGGGCGACTTTCTGGGGTGGACTTGGATCATGCCATCAGTGACACGACAGAACGGGTTTGTCAGAAGTCACAGAAAAATCCCACGGAACACTGTAAAGAACGAGTTGACCTTCATTTTGAAATGCCTCAATTCTACCTCCGAATAGTTCCACTAAGACACAGACGAACAGAAACATCCTTCGTGGTCCAGGAGACCTAACGCCAGATGTCACTTTAACGGCTTGGTAAAATTATGACTTTGGTAGCTGGGAGATGGCTTTTTGGTTAAGAGTGAACATGACTTTTCATACTAGTTGGGTGTCCAGCATTCACATGGTGGGAGTGGGGGTGGGGGCTCACAGTTACTTGCAACACCCGTTCTAGAGGGTTCTATGCCTTTGACTCCCCGGGGCACTCACACACGCACACACACAGAGCCCTACACAAAATGATTTTAAAAGTTCTTTAAAAAATTATTTGTCGTTTTAGCTCTTCCTTCCTACAGGCCTAACCCATATGAGAAAATACAGTTGCTAGGAAAGTGAGCTAAAGGAGTTTTAAAGAGAACACACCAGCAGCCCCCGTCAAATTTCTGCCAGGAGCTTGCAGCCTGAAACAACAGAATGAGGGCGCAGACAGGAACTCTGAATATCCTGAATAAAACTTTGAAGGCTCATTTTTTATATTTATTTATTTATTTATAACTAGCATCTCTGGGTATGGTAGCACACAGACCCTTTTTTCTATTTTTTTTTTTTTTTTGGTTTTTCGAGACAGGGTTTCTCTGTGGCTTTGGAGCCTGCGCTGGAACTAGCTCTTGTAGACCAGGCTGGTCTCGAACTCACAAAGATCTGCCTGCCTCTGCCTCCCGAGTGCTGGGATTAAAGGTGTGCGCCACCACTGCCCAGCGACCCTTTTCTTTTATGTGCTTTGGTGTTTTGCCTGCACGTGTGTCTGTGTGAGCGTGTTAGATCTTGGAGTTACAGACAGTTGTGAGCGTGTGGGTACGGGGAATCAAACCCGGTTCCTCTGGAAGAGCAGTGAGTGCTCTTAACTGCTGGGCCATCTCTCCAGCCCCTTGAAGGCACTTTTATTTTGTGGAACTGGACTGCGACAGCCAAAACAAGGCTCTTCTTGTACCGCTAAGTCCAGGAAGTCTATGGGACTGGCCTGAATTCAGATAAGAACATGGAGGGAGGAAACCCACGGGAAGGACGTGGAAGAGTAGCAGAGGAAAGAGAACCAAGTGCTTTTCCGATCCCTCCCTATGGCCCAGTTTTGTTAAATCAGTCTCAGTGCCGTGTACAAGGGTCGCTTCTCTATTTCCCACACGTGCCGAAGACAAAGCCTTGTATTCTCACGATTAAGGTGCTCTTTATAGCTTAACAGAGCAGTGCAGGAATTCCTTACGATCCAGCAGCCAGCTATATACTTTAAGGAAGTAAGCTGGAGCCACTGCGCAAGCAGAGTTTGCAGGCAGCTGTGATTCTGTGATTGACAGGCAAAGATGCCAGACGACCTAAGGTCCAGACTAGAAGGGGTATTTGTGGGCCACACTCACCGCTGTGACCTTGGGGCCCCATAACTGTCTCTGAGGTAGAGGGTGGAAATATTCCTTTTCTGATGAAGCATGCAACTCCAAGACGCAGACAGCAGGGTGAGAGACCGGGCTTACTTTTTCTTTTCTGGGCACCAGGAGCAAAGACAATTTATTGACAGACCTAGTGACTTTCTCGATGAAGGGCATAGGAACCTGCAACAGTTGGTTAAGGCTCAGCTTAACCAGGAGCATCTCCCGAAGCCAGCTAATGGGAAATGAACGGGCCGTGGATGATCCCAAGTAAAGGTTCCTGGGCCCTTTTTATATATGAAACGCAGACTGGAAGAAAAAGAAATGGCTCAAGTTCTTCATGGAGAATATTTATTTATTTATATTTATTTCTTTATTTATTTCTTGCATACTCTAAGACGCACAGTGTGGGTTTCATTTCTTCAAAAACACTCGTGGGACTGGTCAGTGTATCGGAGATCTTCAGAAACGTTGCCTTAGGTTTCAGCTAAGCGAGTCACAGAGATTGGTCATGTACTACTACAAAATTACAGGGTCTAGTTATTATTACTCAACGGTGACTAGAAAAGCACTGAGAACATCTGGCATACAGCCAGATGGGGAAAGAGAAGAGCAAAGGCTACTGAAGCAGGATTTCCATATATGGATCTCTATGTACAGTATCAGAATTATTTTCTAGACAGTACACATATGCTGACATCATTATGTTAAGGGCACTCTAATATAAATGCAAATCTCACTAATTTTCGTTTTTTTTTTCTCTTTGGCTCACAAATGCACGAAAATACCATAAACAGTATTCAGAACTTACTTCATTAATATATAAATAAAATACATTACAAATGGGAAGAAAATACAAGATGCCTCTTTAACATGGTATATATCTGAATATAAATAAGCAAATATTTCGCTGACATACAATTAAATCGTTATATGTGCTCTCCCCCCGCCCACAGACAGACAACGGCAATATGCACAGCCTACACCAACTAAGAAGGCAGCGACAGCACAATTGTGACGGACTCTGCTACTATTTCCCCTAGCAGGACACTAACAGGGAGGGTGTGACGCTTGTCATCTCCTGGTGCTGTCATCCATCGCCCCTTCAGGTGGGAACAGCTCCGACAGCAGCATTTCCCTGGGTCCCTAGGACGCAGCAGTGGGGGTGCCATCTGCCCTGCAGTTAGCCTCTTAATAACTTGGGGAGGTGAGGCTAATTCTCTGGGGGCCAGGAGACATGCTTGGTCTAGGACTAAGCCACACTCACTATACATACATGTACATAGAGAGAGGTATATATAACTGTACATATATACTGTGTTCCTATTGTGCAGTTATTTTTTTTTTTAAAGAACATTATTTCCCGCTAATGCTAACAAACAAGCTTACGTGAGGTTGTGACATATTCTTCAAGAGATTATAATTTCCTTCAGTGAATGGCCCAGGTGAGTTAGCTACTGAAGGGTACCAGAGGGGAAGAGCATGGCTGGGGAACTTACAGGTCCTGGCCCAGCCTTTCTATTTCCTCAATGAGGAAGTCGATGTCAGACTGGGTGGCCGCTGGGTTGGAGATGACCATCCGGAAGAAGTTGGCTTTGTCCCCCTGTGGCTGGTAGCCAACCATGGTTGTCCCTGACTCCATCATCAGGGCTTTGATCTTGGGAGCCACCTTGTGACGGAGAACATAAAGTCAAACTCGGCACCGATGGTGACGACCCTCTTTTATTATTATTTTTTCAACAGGTCAACTTGGTTTACTTTGTGGTATTTGTCTAAAACAACAAAAGCACCTTCAGAACTACGTATTTTTTCATAGCCAATATCTAAGCCCACGCAACTATGAGTTCATTTAGAAAGCACTGGGCAGCTGAATCTGGAACGTCAATCTTGGAACAAAGATAATAAAATGAAAATATAAATAAAGGCAGACAACACTACAAGTTATGTTGTGTATGGCCTAGAGTCCGGGATACTGCCTGGCACATGGACTGAGTTTATCAAATATCCGTTCAGTAGTTGCATGCCGAACGTGTTACACATCTATGCCAATGATTCTGAGTGGCTCAACAGAGAAGATGGGCCAGCACTCGAGTAGGCTTGGACTTGGCAAAACAACACACACAGCAGAATGTGGAATGTCCCAAAGAAGATGTTTATCGTTCCCCTGCGGGGCACAGAGCATCTGTAATGAAGCACACACCCTTCCAAGGTGGACCTCCATCTTTGAGAGGCTCCTATCTTATCTGAACTGCAGCAAGGGGGCAATGCAGACCCCAGAAGTATAAATCAAGATGTACCACCCCACTACCCAGAAGCCCACCGTGAGGCTCTGTTTGTTTACCCCTCCCCCTTGAGAACAGCACAGAGGCAGGAGGCTGGCCTGACAAACAGCAGGGACAGAGCAGTTGCCGGTCCTTACCCTGTGCAGCTTTTCTCGTCGCTCGGGGCTGTCTGGAACTCCTCGGAGGCTTCGTGGAATGTACCAGAAGCAGACGTTTGTATGCTCAGGCTGCGGGAATCAAGGGACCATCAAACAAACAAAAACAAGATGATTAGAACCTGACCAAAAGCCAGAAGCAGTTCTGGAGAAAGTTTTGTTTTTTTTTTTCTTTCCCCTTGGTCCAAAAGAAAGAGGTCTCAATGATATCTCCAAAGCAACGGGGAACATAAATACACCCGGAAGGAAGTACCGCTTATCGAGTCTCACCTGCCAAGAGTGCTGACTCCCAACCCCCCACCAACTTTAAGTCCCCAAACCTACTGCCTTTGGACCTTGAAATGACAAAAACAATGGCATTTGAGCAATTCAGAAAAGGGTGTTCCTTTGCTGTTGGTGCAGAGGGAAGCTGCTCAGCCTACTTTACTGATTCAGTGTGTGTTTGTTGGTGAGCAAGGCTTGAGGCTTGCAGTTTTCCCCTTCAATGTCACCAGGACTGTGCCTGCTTCTAGGGGGCTGGAGACATCATAGTTCTCATTTCAATCTTTTTTGTTGTTGTTGTTTTTTCGAGACAGGGTTCTCTGTAGCTTTGGAGCCTGTCCTGGAATTAGCTCTTGTAGTTGTAGTTGTAGGCCAGTTGTAGCTGGCCTCGAACTCACAGAGATCTGCCTGCCTCTGCTTCCCAAGTGCAACCTTTTTTCTAATAGACTTATTTATCTATTATGCATACAGTGTTTATGCATACAGTGCTCTGCCTGCATGTACCCCTGCAGGCCAGAAGAGGGCACCAGATCACACCAGATGACTGTGAGCCACCACGTGGTCGCTGGCAACCAAACCCGGGACCTCCAGAAGAGCAGTCAGCGCTCACAACCTCTGTGCCACCTCTCCAGCCCCTCATTTCCATCTTCTACTATAAAGTGTAAACTTGTGCATAGAGGAAAGGCCCACAGCCGGTCGAACAACAGGAGCCCTACAAGCTGACTGTGTGTGCTCGGGACTCTGGCCGTCTTTGGTGGCTCTCGGATGATATCTTGAGAAGTGTGAATAGACATATGCTGGCTGTGGGTGGTGCTCGGTTACAGAGCGTTATGAACGGGCTTTCTTTTACCGGGACTGGCAGTGATCCCATACTTCTTTATTCAACTGTGAACTCGACCAAGGCAGACACAGTATTTATTCTGGCTAATGACAGATAATCCAGTGTCCAGTGCAGGACAGGCAATCAGCGAACATCGGGCTATTTTACTGTGTACAACCAGGGGAGTGTGTGAACCTGTGCAGAGGCGGTTCAGCTGGCTCTCTTCACAATGACTCCAGGGACAGCAAACTGTCATTTAGAGCCAGTCCTGGGCGATGAGGATATATCTGACCTCTAAGCTTCTTAGGCCTGGGAGATACTTATGGATAGAGTTCAACTCAAGACAGACCTGAGAGCAAGGAAGGGTTAGGACCCACCACAGGAAGCGCTCTAGGTGTGCAGGGCTGGCTGAGAGCCATGTGCTTCAGGGCTGGCACCCTTAACTGTGCACTGTTGCTTCAAATGGGGCTTCTGACTGGGTGTGGGGGAGGGGGAAAAGACTTCTGATTACAGAATGACCGAAACTTACCTCTAAATTAAACATGTAACGAACCTGGGGCTTGGTGGCAGCGCTTGTCCGCGCTGCACCGTGTCACCTCGCTACAGACTCGGTTTTGAGCACGCAACAGTCACACCTGTACTGTACATGCCACAGTGCCACCCAATGTCAAGGGCAGGGGAGCTGCCTGGAACAGCTCCCCTCAGAATTCAGACAGCTGCAAGCTATGAACAGCAGAGTTTCCACCGTATGTAAAAAGTGTTCTGTGCCCATAGAAAATGGCCCAATTGCAGAAAGCAGACTTTTAATATTTTCCTATTGACATTCTGCCATTTTGCTCTATACGTGCTATATATTAAGGGAAAGCAGAATTCTCTGCATTGAAGATTATAAAATCAAAATCTCATTCAACTCTAAAAATGTTAAGGATCCTCTACATCTTGCAATATCATATATTCAACCAAAGTTTCATTCTTTGTGTAAAAATAAATAAGAGCACCCATCTCTAGTATGAAAATTTAGTCTTTAATAAATAGCAAGATTGTCTACCAGAGAAATGCTCTCAAATAATTTTCTTTACTATTCATCCTTGCTGTGTCTGTATTTTGTATCTATATACCTGGATTGAGGAAAGACATCTTGAGTAAGAGGGGCCACGCATGGGAGAAGTTTAAGTTCTGTTTTGGGTGAGATGACAGATGTCTATCATCTGAGCTTCTGGAACGTCCCTCCTGGTTTGTCTGGGAGCACATGTGTGGTCCATGTGACAACCTACCTCACCATCGAACACCATCTCAAATTCTTCTCTGGTTTTAATCTTGGCATAGAGGTATTCAGCCAACTCCAGGCATTTGTTGATCTGATTTTCAAATCCCACAGTACCCTGTTTCAAAGAAGAAAACTGTGTTGATATCAAGTTGCATTTCCCTATGAGGGCCATTTGGGAAGGCTATGCTGTCCTCGGTTATGGGCCATATAAAGAAGTGTAGTCCAGGGGATGGATAGGCAGGACCATCTTATCAAAGGGGCTGGTTAGGAAGGACCATCTATCTAATCAAATGCGCACAGCTTTGTCAAAGCCCTGCATGCAAGAAAAAGCTTTCTTTTTCGAAGACTTTTGTTTGGTCCTCTTGGAAGTTGTTTTCAGTGGAGTTTTAGCTCCTGCAGGTTAGCCACAAGCTAGCTGCTTCCCGATAGTGCCACTGGAGTGTCAAATCTGGAGTGAGGCCAGAACACAAACAGCGGCACGTCTGGGATGGAACGAGTAGAGAAGTTGATATTAAGAACTTTTTAAAAAACATGTATTTATTCTGTCTATTTGTCTGTCTGTCTCCCCCACTCTCCCCGTGTGTGTGTGTGCGTGCGCATGTGTGTGCACTTGCACACAGGAATGTCTTGGTGTGTGCCTATGTGTGAAGGTTAGATGACAGCTAGTCAGGTTTTCTTTTTGCATGTTACTCCCGGGGCTCAAGTACATGGTGGCAAACACCTCTGCCTGCTGCGTCACCCCCTGGTTCCATTAAGAAACTTTAAAAACAAGAACAATTACATATAACTGTTGATGGCAGTCACAAGCAATGACTTTGGGTTTGTGTTTTACTTTTAATCTTTCTAACAATTTCCTATAGGTCCATGTTAGGTCAAAGGAACTTCATCACAGACACTTTGAAAGACACTCTCATAGAATGCATCTTCCCCAGTCCCCGATCCTCACAGGCAAGCCACCTTTCCTCGAACAGTGATTGACAGGCCAGCAGACAGGTTTGGAAGCCATGGCTCTCAGCGCATGCCCCAGGACTGCACTAGCTCTAACTATTGATGGCTGAGCTTGAGTTTCAAAAGCCAGCATGGCTGATTGGCAGAGCAGCACGCAGGCTGCTGAGTGGGCTGGTGCTGGTGAGACCAGATGCACAAGGCTGGCCTGGAGACGGCTGATAAGCCTGGGCAGAATCCAGAGCTGGCAAAGCAGGAGATTCTCTAAGGGTGGACTCTTCCTTGCAAAGGAATTCCACCCCAGGGATCTTCCCTCCACAACCCAGGGGTTGAACCTCCTAGGGACAGTTCAAGAGGTCACTGTCAGACAAAATGAAGCTGCAATTAAGGAGACAGATCATGTGATCACTATAGCAGTGTAAAATGCTAGGGCTCTTTCCCTTATGGCAGTGAAGGCATTTACATGCTCAAAACACCTGCAATTACTTTGTAGTAGAAATCCAATCCAGACTCTGCATTAAGGCAAGATTGCTTAACAAGGAAGAACACTAATCACCCGCCAGTTTTTCCTAGAGAAGAAATAAATATCTGACTAGATATTGCTGGAAAGCCTTGTTGTTGGAGGGAAAGGTAGCCCAAATCTGTTCTATGGAAATTATTAAAACAAATAGAAACAACAGATGTGGAGCAAGGCTGTGAAATCCAGATCGCCTTTAAGCTGGCTGCGTAGCAACACTGTAGAAACAGTCAGGTGGTGCTCTCCCTTCCCCATATCTCTTAGCTTTACCATACATACAGAAATGCAAGCCAAGCGCAGTGTACTTCAGTGCAGCGGCACGAGTTCCCAGAATCAAGTGTCAAGTTCTAATCCCAGCAGCACCACACACAGAGTTCCACAAATACACATCATCATACACTCTGTAACGCCACACACACCCATCTACACAGGTACCACACCCAATGCACACACTATGCATTTTTTCAGAATAGAGTGTAAAGTGTAAGCAACGTGATAGCCATAATTTAAGTAGAAATTTAAACTTCAATATCTGTATACACACACACACACACACACACATATATTTGAAATATGTATTCCTTGATGAGGTGCTTCATAAAGGAATTCTGAATTATTTTTAGACATGGTAGTTTTATATCCTTTTCTACATCTGCACTAAATAATTTTAGAATTCTTAAGAATTGTTATGGAGGACAGGCAAGATGGATCAGTGGGAAACGGCGCTTGCTGCCAGGCCTTGCTGTCTGAGTCTGGTCTGGGAATCCATGTGGTGGAGGGAGCCAGATTCTGCAAGTTTCCCTCTAACCCTCACCTGCACACCATGGCAATGCACACTTACACTCCTAAACACACACACATACCCAAAAGAGAAAAAAGATATTATTTTAATTTTAAGGGAATTATTGCAGAAGTCCTTAGCTTGGCAAAATTTTTAGTAAGAAGAGAATTGTAAGGATAAGAAACTTCCATATGAATTCATACCAGGGAGAATGAGCTGAAGGAGGGAGAGCTGTTGCCATGGTTACTCCACTCACAAAGAAAACACAGTTACCTTGGTTATCTAGATACAGTCACATGCAGTGGATTAGCTGGGATACATGGCTGCCCCTCACCCGTGCGAGCCAGAGCTCTCTGCTTCCCGCATTTCCCCCTTCATACCTTGGCTTTCCACATCAGCCAGAACTTGAAGATGTCCACGTGGCGGCCGCACTGAATCGCCTTGTCCCCCGTATCATAGGAGACATCATACTGCTTGTCCGGCTGGAAGAGGTAGCCTGCACACATCTGGTTGCATCCTTGGAGTATACCCTGCCACGGATATCGAGACACAAGCAGCTGCATTCGCCGGCCAGAGATTCGGCTGCAAGGACGGATTTGGGGACTACACCTCCTTTCTTCTGAGGCCTTGCATGGATTCTGATGTCCTTTAAAGTCACTCTTGGAGAATCCCCCCGCCTATCTGTCACTCTAGTGAGAAAATGTTCTCTTGTGCTGGATGCCTACAAGGGCCCCATGGTTCCTCTAAGGGACAGCTGGAGATATGAGGGTGCTCTGAGCTTTGTCAGATTCAAGGAGGAATTGCTTTGTCCTTCTTTGGGCAGGGCTTGGAGTATGAAGAACTTTCATCCCCCCAAATGCTACCCCACAACTCTTCCAAATTATTGAAGACCTCTTAGGAAGTTAAGGTAAGTAGAGGAGAGCCTGTGTGGGTTCTGACTCCCACAAGAGACAGGCTGGAGTGGGCACCTCTCCTTCAGCAGGGCTTATGAAGCAATCAGTACGCTGGGTGTGGGGGAGGAAGGAAATCTGTCTCCAACTCATTTACAGAAGCTTTCTTAAAAATTAATTTATTTTGCGTGTGCGCACACACACATGTATATAAGTGTGTGTGTATACACATGTGTACACCATGGCCTATGTGTGGAGATCAGAAGACACTTGAGGGAATTGGTTCTCTCCTTCTACCATGTGGATCTCGGAAACTCATGCTTGTCAGCAAGTACCTTTCCTGACTGAGGCATCTGGTTGACCTTCCAGAAGCGTTCTGGCTGACAGTCCCCGCTGCACTGACAGTCCCCGCTGCCCTGACTGACTGACAGTCCCCGCTGCACTGACAGTCCCCGCTGCCCTGACAGGCCCCGCTGCCCTGACAGACAGTCCCCGCTGCCCCGACAGTCCCTGCTGCACTGACAGTCCCCGCTGCCCTGACTGACTGACAGTCCCCGCTGCCCTGACAGTCCCCGCTGCCCTGACAGGCCCCGCTGCCCTGACAGACAGTCCCCACTGCCCTAAGTCAGTATTTGTGTTTTTTGTTCCCATTATTTTTAGCTAATAAGACTACAAATATTCACTAAGAAATCAAAGTATGTTTCAGTGAGCATGGTTTGTTCTCATTGATTGGGTGGCTCAGCGATCACTCTCAGGTCTGTGCAGACATAAAGAAATACTCAAAAGAATTTCACTAGAGGGTCTGTCACAAACAGGGTCCCAAGCACTGAACAAAGACAAAAGGCAGCCAACAGCAAGAATCGAAAGGAAAATACAGATTGCTTGGAGGGCGGGCAAGGCAAGTCTGCAGGCTCACAATGGGACTACCAACCATTCCACTCTCAAGCACTGGGATGTGCTTGCTACTGGTGCGTCTCTGCAGGGAGCACAAACCTTTTCCTTGACCAGAATGGCCGAGCACTGCAGCAGCACGCCCATCATCTTGTGAGGGTTCCAGGTGACTGAATTGGCCCTGGAAGACACAGAGGAACCTCTGAGAAGATTGGAGCAAAGGAGAGAAGAGCCTGTTGTCTTGAGAAAAACCCCACCCAGCCCCACTGAGGTCACAGGTGCTTTCCTTGCCAAGTCTCCTAAATCGACCCTCACCGAGAAACGCAAGCTGTAAGGAGTCTCTCAAGGTATTGCGCCGCTGAATTCCATATACCTGTGACTGACAACAGCTGCCACTTACTTATGTGTCCAACTGTTCTCAGAACTCTGGGCGTATACGACTAAGGTCTCAGGCTTTGCAGGTGTACTGTGCAAATCAGGATTCTAGTCGTGACATGTCCTAGCTTGTGTTATACAACTCATCTGTACTTAGAGTTCACTTCTATCTCATCAGAGTGAAATGAAAGATAAACCACGTTCATAAAATATGCAATGCTTATCATAGGGGCTGGCACATCTAATTCTCACGGCGATACTGTGATGTCGACATTCCTAATACTTCTAGTTTAGATAGAGAAACTGATGCACAGATAGGTTAACCATATTACCAAAAGTCACACCACTGGGAGGTGTGATCTAAGGTCCAAGCCCAGGATTCTCTTTACAGAGCCAGCACTCACAACCCACACACTAGTCTGCCTCCTTGTAGTCAGCAGCCACGGACGTCTTCCTGTCTTTACTGTTTTTGTTTAAAGAAGGGCTGGTGATGAGGGCCTACCTGCTGATGACAACACACCTAAGTGTGATGATCAGCCGCACTGCCAGACACTCGGACTAGCTAGCAGTGGTGATTAAGTGAGAAATGAGCTTTTTTTTTTTTTTTTTTTTGCCAGTCTGGGCTGCAATGCTCACTTAACAAGCATGGTCTCCTAGCAACTGCATCACTCTGTCAGATGCAATTAGATGACTAAGGAGCACACTTGCTAGGACATTACAGAAACAAGCGGAGTGTAATGTAGAATGATTCAAACTTGAGAAATTTGCTTCAGTAGGCTACAGAACCTTTTCTCATGGCCTGGGCCACAGTTGGACTCTGCCTTTTAATACCCGAGAAGGGTGTTTCCTTTGATCTATCAATTGCCTTGGAATTACATCATCAATGCTCTCATGATATTAAGCTCTTGCTGCGGGTTTCTAGCCTCTTCCCTAGGTCCTTTGTGGTGTGTGTGTGTGTGTGTGTGTGTGTGTGTGTGTGTGTCTGTGTGTCAGTGCGTATGTGCCCTAAGTTTCAAGAAGGGGCAGAGGTTGAAGAACTTTTCCCTTTAACCTCACGAAAGAGACCCAGAAGGAATCCCGAGGAAGGTTAACCATAGAGAAGAATCCTTGTCAAGCCACATTTAGAAGGCATGAACTTAAACAATTTTGTCATTGCCGTCACATATCAAATCATTAAAAATTATACTTAGATCTCATAAAATGTCTTTAAAAATGATTTTCTGAATGTCCGAAAGGTGGGAAGTAAATGACTCTCTGCTGCTCCTAGTGGAAGGAAATAGGACATAAGGGGGGTTTGGCTCCCTTCAGAAGACATGCGTGCTTCAATGTAAACAAAGAACAAGTCTAGCATCAATCGAGGATGGACAATGGAAACCCTCAGAGAAGTCTAAAGCACAGTTGGGCCGGTTCATATTTTCCTCCAAATTATAGGGTGCTATATTTCATCTTTCACAAGGCAGTCTCATGTTGACAATAGCGGTTCAACAGAGGCATAAGGGAGCACAGTAGCAGCTACGAAGCCAGAGCTGTTGCTAGGAGAGTGCTCTGATGAGCTTGCCTGGCCCAGCTGTTTTACTGGCCTGCCCTTCCACTCACCCACTTCGCTCCATGCCCACTGTCCTCAAAACTGTCAAGATCATGTCTCGGGGCCTTGGGATTGACTGTGCCCACTGCCTGGGATAGTCTTTCTTACACCTTTGCTTCCCATCTCGCTTTTGCCATAGCTACTAAGGTAAGTCGGGTAGGTGGGTGTTATCAGCCATCAGCTACCTCACTGAGGAAGAAGAGCTGAAGGAGTTAGCGACCTGCCTGGTTCCTTCACTGTTCCTTTTTTTCTCCCTAGGCACCTGCCATTGGTGAACCGAGGGCTCGTTTGACTAGGAAAGAAACCATGCAGGACACACTCAAAAAACACCAGGCAAGCAGAAGTTTGCCCCGTCAGATTGAGTTCCACCACTGGAAAACATCAAGGCGTGGAGAATTAAGGTTGACATCAGGTTGGAAGAGGACGGGCTGGACCAAGGTGTGTAGGGTATCTGACTCAGGAGATGAGGGAAGGCTACCAAGCCCACTGTACCTTTCTATGCCGCTGAGTTTGTGGCGGTGCTTCCGGGACATGAGCAGCCCACCGCCCCAGGCAGCCTGCAAGGACAGACAAGAGACAAGAGGAGTCGTGACGCTAAAGAATCGAAAACCAAGCTGGGCACGGCTTGAATTCCAGCTTTAAGGAAGCGGAAACAGGCAGATCTCTGAGTCTGAGGCCATCCTTGTCTGCATGGCAAGTTCCAGGCCAGTCAAACTACACAAAGGCTAACCTATGGAGTAAGGCCACACTGAGTTTAAGCTGCACAGACACCAGGCTCTTCATCACTTCCCATTTCTTCGTATAAACTTCCTTCAGAGAATGTCTTGGCGAGCTAGGAAAAGTGGGTGGAGCTTATGGTGGCTGTGGACCAAAGCCAAGGGCTCAAAGTGCTGGGCAGCCAGGGATTCTCTGAGCCCAGTACTGTTTAAAAGGCAGGCGCAACTACCTGCTTCTTTTAAACTAATCCTGAGAAACTCAAAAAGCACGAACGTCTCCTGGGCTTGGAGACCCCCGCCCAGAGCTCCAGTCATAGCAAGACACTCTTGTGGGTACCATGGTGCCTGGATAGCCCTGCCATAGCATGGGACACAGCCCAGCCTTTGGTCGTCATTTATTCAACTGTGGGACAGATTGTCCTGTTGTGTAATTTCAAGAAATTACATTCAGTAAGAATGGACAGGGAGAAAGAGAAAGAGAGAAAGACAGAGACACACACACACACACACAGAGACAGAGACAGAGAGACAGAGAGAGACAGAGAGACAGAGAGAGAGACAGAGAGAGAGACACACACACAGAGGGACAGAGAGAGAGAGAGAGAGAGAGAGAGAAAGGCAAAAACCAAAGGCTCTGATCACATACGTAGGCGTGCACATTGTGCACATTTGCTATTGCTGGGAAATTCTGGGACTAACTCTCCCAGCTTCTCTTTCTTCTGCGTGCTTCCTTATTTTCCTGCATGCAGCAGATAGGCATTCTTAGGAGTGTTACAGAGGGGGGATGCAGGCAGGCAACTGAGTGTTCACACTCAAGGCCGCTCTCTGTATGTTATGTCTTCTTATTTTTCTCTCTCTGAAGCCAGCTATAGTTTACTGTGCATCCATTCATCCAAATAAAGTGACCAGGGGAGGCACTGCTCATTATGGTAGACTCCAGAAGGAGCCACACCAGACAACTCCTGGCAATAAGGAGGTGGGATGAATCCCAGAGGGTGGCCAGGGTCTGTGGCAGGTACTGTTCGTGAATGGCTGGCTGAGGAGTGGGGGAAGAGCAGGAGCTAAAGTGTGTAGAGAGAGCCAGGGAGGAGGGTGTTCAGGGCAGCTGGAGGCAAAGCAGAAAGCAGTGTTATTTCTGCCCCTTGCCAGGACCGGACTGTGTGCGAACGAGGGCACTTACGTCGACATGGAGCCAGAGGTTGTATTTCTCACATATGTCTGCAATCTCCTGTATTGGATCGAAAGCGCCATAAACAGTTGTGCCGGCAGTTGCGTTGACATATAGGGGAACGTATCCCTGTGAGGCGAAAGAGATAGCTGATGAGTGGTTTTCTTTAAAAAATGTTTTTATTTATTTGTGTGTGTGTGTGTGTACGCGCGCGCGCACACACACACACACACACACACACACGCACGCACATGCGTGCACGCCCTCAAAGCATGGAAAAGGGGTTCAGAGATCCTGGAGCTGGAGTTACAGGTGGCTGTAACCCTGGTATGGATGCTGGGAAGGAAACTCTCATTCAGAGGAGAAATGGTATGGTGTGCCTTCCTAACCACGGGTCCATCTCCCCAGTCCTTTTATATGGGCTTTTTAAACCTTCCTCGTCTGCTCATTTCTAAGGGAAGTGGAAATAATATTCATTTCTAACTGTGAGCCAAACTGGTGTGGCTCAGAGACCACAGCTAGAAGTGTTCTTGTTCATCCATTCGTTCAACGGGGTTATTTTGTTTTGCTTCTTTTCAGTGACTTTTATGTGCCAGGTCTTTTGATGCTGGGAACAAAACAGAGAGCAAGTAGATAAAGAATTCAAACAGGATGGACTTGAATTAAACAAGCAAAATATAGAAAATAGATCACAGTAAAAAAAAAAAGTTATGTGACAAAAAAGAAAAAGTTAGTAAGTATTTGGAGTGATGGGCAGGCTTTTATCCAAGGACTTCACTTCTGAGCATCCTCTGGATACTGTTCTCTGTGGGAGCCATGCTGTTCTAAGTCTTTTGATAAGACAATTAAACTCAAACATTGCCTTTTCTATAAAGAGGTGGATACAAGGACTGGAGAATTAGCTCAGCTGGTAAAGTGCCTGCCTCGAGAGCATGAGGACCTGAGTTCAAGCCTCAGATCCCCACTGAAAAAGGCAGCATGTTGGTGCAGGTTTGCAATTGGAGAACTGGTTAAGTGGAGGCAGGTGGCTCCTGAGGCTTGCTACTCCGCCGACCTAGCCCACCCTGTGAGTCTCAAGCCAGGGAGAGACCTTGTCTCCGATAGATGTGTGCCTAAGAAAGACACCTGAAGATGAATATCCTCTGGCTTCCACACACACACGTGCACAGAACTACTGACACGTGAACGTGCACATGCTCCCACATAGTAACAGTAGCTGGTCTGCAGCTGTGAAAGCTGACACCCGGGCTCACGGTAAGATGCCGACAGGGAAAAGAGGAAAGCAAAGAAACGAATGAAAAGCGCTAGGACAGGTGGAGGAGATGGACGGGAGCTCAGCTCTTGGTCAGCAAGACTCTATCCATCTCCTCGGTCGAGGCCCCCAGCAAACAACTACAACCAAAAAAGAAGGCACGAGAAGGTAACTAGACAACAGTGTGGGGGTAAACGGCCTGGAAGCTTCATGGCAGGGCCCTGGAGCTCATCTGTTCTAGGAAACTGTTTTTTGTTTAGTAGAGTTTTTTGAGCTGGACTTGCCAAGTGCCGTGAGCCATCTGCTGGGGCATGGATGCACTTTGCTAAACAGAGTCCCAAGATGCAATTGTACTTACTGAAATGAGATTATAACTGACAAGAAACAGGCAAAAATTTCAACTGCCTTGAATTTTCCTGAATCCCAGGTAGTTGATTTATTAAAGAATATCAAGCTAATTACTTGACATGTTGTGATTTAATGACTGAATTCTTCATTTTCTCTCTCTGTCCCTCTCTCTCTCTCTCTCAGATACTCTATCTATCTATCTATCTATCTATCTATCTATCTATCTATCATCTATCTATCTATGTCTTGTAGACTCAGTTTTGAGGCCAAAAGCTGGAAATAAGTTGGAAATGAGTGAATATCTAGATAGGAATCTTAGAAATGAAATTATCCTACTACCAACAATTTTGACTCTGTAGGTCAGAAACCAGTCATTTTTTAAGACAGTACTCACTGAGGTTTCAGGCGACCCAAATCACACATACCTTCTGCTTGGCTTCAAGAATTTTTGCCTCTAAATCAGCTGGAATTATCTTCCCCCTATAATTGTTATAAAAAGAAAGAAATTAAAATAAAGAATCAACAAGATTATACAAGGGAAAAAACCCTTTATCATCAGCAGGAAAAAGTAATTTAATTGGATATTTTCAACAGACCATTAGCAGCTTGGCACACTGTACCGCGTCAGTCCTTAAGCACAATAAAACAAATTTAACAGATGAACACATTTAATACATCAAGGACTAATGCTCGCTCTCCCCACCCTCTGCCTACCTTTCATTGCACTTTATCAAAGTCACATTGTCGGTTCCAAAGCCAAGTGCAGCCCCAGCTTTCTTTATGGAATAGTGACTCTGCAACAGACGGAGGCTTGAGGTTAAAAGTTAGACAGTCCCTTACCACACACCACCGTCCACAAGGCAGAGTCTCCAACTCACGTGCTCTGAGGTGAAGAGGACGAGCTTGGGCACAGCCGCCATGCCTTTTGTCTTAACTTCTGGAAAGTACTTGTAGCGAGCAGCCATGATGCTGTACATGTTGGATATGGCTCCCCCTATCAACAAGCAGACATAGCAGGAGGTTGCTGGGGTCTGTTGGTGCTTCAAGACATGAAGAAGGGGAAGGACAGTATCCTGAAAGTCTTACTGGCTTCCTTACTCTTAAGGACTTCTCTCTGGACCCTTTGCTCTGAACTTGAAGGGGCTACACTCATCTCCAAATCTCTGTAGGCAGTTTTGCTGGGGACGATTCATGTATTTCAGTGCCTATTCAAAGCCTATATAGAATATAAGAGACAGCGGTGGCAGCAGCAAAGACACAGTAAGTTACAGCCTCCCAGCTTCCATCTTCTGTGTAAGCTGTTTACTGAACAGAGCTGAATCTGCTCCCTGACTTCAGAAGATAGAGAAACAGTAATGGAATTTGCAGACAGAAATAGTGCATCCCTTGGTTACTGGCTGAGTTAGTGAATCCAGGAGGGGTCTAAGCCTATTTACACAGACAGAAACTCACTCATGTCCCTCCAAATAAAGATACAAGCAGAAAGGAGATAACTACCCAAGTCTAACCAACACAAACTAGTCGCTCTGGCATTCCCTCAGTTCCCTGAGAACGAAATAGGCAAATCAGTGGTTTGCTTGAACTGTCTAGACAATTGTATTCTCATTTCTTTTCTCCCCTGCATGCAGTTACACTGCCTCTACCACCACCTATCTGTAACTGCTTCTTACCACCAAGAACACCTGTCTGACTAAAGAATTTTGTTGTATCTACACAGAGTTGGAGACTATAGTAGATCCACTATTTGGGCTGAAGTCAGTTAATTGATAATCTGATTCACTGATTCCCTAGTTTTACTATTGTCAGAAGGGCACCATTTAGCATGCCCCAGACACAGCCTTGGTCAGCTGGTTCACAGGGGTGAGAGTGTGCTTGCTAGCCTTCATTCTGACAAAGACAGGAAGGCAGAGCCTTATGATCATCGACTGTAATACATGCATATGTGCAAACGTTACAACGAAACCCATAGTGTCTATAATTGACCTATGTTGGCAATTTTAATGAATAAAAAGGAGCCAAAGGATCCATACTAGCAGGGCAATCGGTTACAGAGAAGAAGCCTACCGGGAGAAAATATCCCGTCACCGTCTTTGCTTGACCATCCAATGATCTCTCTCATCTTCTTAAGTGTTATCTGTTCCATGAGAACAAACACAGGTGCAATCTCATACGTAAACCTGGAGTGGGGATGAAAGGAAGGAGAAAGGGGACATAAGCCTACTGATTTGATGAACACAGACCGTTGGTACAGCAGTTGTAGTGGGCACTAGAAATGGATGCTCAAAACTGCTAAACTGATGTCTCCTGAAATCACATGTTGCCAGTCCTGAAGGGTCGAAAACCAGCCTGGCTTACCAAGAGAGGTGGTGGGAAGTCTGCTGTGAGATATTTCACCAGCCAAAGAAGAGTCTCACCTGTCTTGGCTGTGGTTCACCCAGAAGAGAGGATTCGCCGTTACTCTTTATAAGGCAGGGCAAACGTTAACTTGAAAAACTGCATTTTAGCATCTTCTTACAATTGGTTGAGCCATTTTATTTCTATTAAAGGACTGCCAGTTTCACGCTCATAGGCAGGGCTAACGTCTATGTTTCAGAAACAATGTAAACCTCTGAAAGCTGACTGTGAAGATAATTGGGAATATTGACCCGTGTTTTAAAGATCTCAATGTAATTATCTACATGTTCTTTCTTCTAATAATCCCTAAGGACAACTATGTATCTATAACTCTCTGGAGTCAATATCTGTCAAAAATAATTAGAAGTGATGATTTCCTAATTACAAATAACAAGTAACAAGAAGACGGTCAACTTGCATACATATCTGACTGTGAGCATCAGGTCACCTGACAGGTTGCATTTGTCTCTCAACAGACAGATGTAAATGAAGCAAGCTATGTTCTTTTTAAAAGAGGTTCAAAGCAGTGGCTCTGTCTGTTCAAAGCAGTAGGACAGTCATTGCAGCAAGATCAAGATACTCAACAGGGTTCAAGAGACGTCAAGGAAGACCATCCACGGAAAACTGAGCCTGAAGACAGAATATAGTTACTAGACTCTGAGGCTCTTTTTCTTGTTTTGGCTTGAACTTCTTAAGCTCTGGCATCTGTAGGCTGAGCCAAGACCGTCCTAGCTGAAAAGAGATGCTTGGACCAACCCAGCCAAGTGATACAGGAGGCATTGTCATCACTTAGAGGCTTGGGGCTGAATGCCAATGCCGAAGACTAATGGGAATCTTGCTTAATGATTTAGAAAAGCTAATTTGCAAGAATGAGATAACTATTGCTCTACGTAAAACACAGGTGAAGCCACTAAGCTTTAATCAGGAGCGAGCAAAGCAGTCGCATTAATCATGTGGCAATACAAGAGGACACAGAAGATCAAGAGGATCCTCAGGGGACATGTCTGGTGGGAGGACGACAGGGAATTTGTTTCAAAAGCAGTATGTCCATTTTCCTTGAGGGGGGGTCCCCTGAAAATTTGGGAGGAAGACTCTTGGAAAACATGTGTTCAGTTACCATCACCTCTGGAGGTCACACTCATGCTTTGGTTCTGCTCTGAGCCCCATCACCGTAGCAACCAACACTCCCTCATGTCTGATGGCCTGATGAAGGAAGAAGAAGAGAAGGGTTCCTGGTTTAGCCTGGGATGCCGAGGGTAACAAGAGGCAAACTCACGGGTTGTATCTCCACATTGATGGACAAATGTATTATCTATGGTTCCAGTGACTTTTGGAAATGTTGAAACGGCCAAAATGCTCGCATGGTGAAGAGGTACTGGTGGTAGTTTGTGTGCTCGGATCTCATAATACCACATACCAACAAGAACTCTCTCTAGGTCATGGAAAGGAACGGTGGAGTCACACACTACAGTATCAAAACCATCTCAAGGACTGGATGAAAGTCGAGGTAGAGATGAATCAACATTAGATGGGCAGGCAGGAACCATGTTGGGGAGAGAGAAAAGTGTGGAACTGAAAACCGAGGAGCTGATCTGATGTGTGTTTCAGAATAGAATCAACTTAGCCTTCAGGTTCATACAAATCTGCCTTCCTAAGGAAGAGGAACATGGCCATTCCTTTCAGGACAGGCAGGAAGAGTCTAGGGCTCCACCGGGAGACCATCTGGTCTCATGTACTTCAGAGTCCTTATCTATGTTGGGTACATGGTTCCTAAGCCTTCATTCAGTTCTCTTGACCAGATATAGAGTGGCTGCTCTGTGCTTCACAGTCCCGTATGTTTGGAGGAGACACTGATGTTACGAGACACCATTTCCAAGCCTGAGATGGACACTTATTACGGTGAATAACGCCATGTGGTCTTTGTCCTGAGCTGCATCTTGTCTGAGGGTCTCTATCTTGGCCTGGCAGACCAGCAATCTCACAGTTATTACTATACTGACTCTGGAACTTAGTGCTTGTGTCTTTCCTTTCCTGGAAACTGGGGTGAAAACCTTCTGAAGGACAAGAGTTTGTGAATTATACAATTGCAAAGTTTTCTCTGGATACTTATTGGTCATGGGTGTTCTGAGAAATACACCAATGAGATGTCTTGGATGTCTTGTTCCAGATACCTCTGACCCTGCCTTCTATTGTGGGTCATATTTGTAATTATAGTGAGAGGGATCTTCCTGCATCCATATCCTATGAAAGGCTTTGAAGTTTACCCTAGATGAGTAGACCTTGACCATTATAATTGGATCAGCGACACCTTTAGGAATTCTAGGAAAACGATAGCCCCTATCTCCAGGTAAAAGGTGTGAATACACCATTATTTTATGTACAATTGTAAGAAATTTGTCGCCTTACAACTTGGACCCCCGGTTAAAACACCCTTCCCTAAGTGACAGGAAAAAGATGACTTCAAGAGATCAAAGATCCAGAAGAAGTTGGTGGGATGCTGAAGTCACAGGACACGATTACATTTCAGGATCCAAGATCAATCAGTTCAGTAGCTCTGCCAAGGGCCTCAGGCTACAGCCTAAGAGTGCGTGGATCGGAAGTAAGAATTTAAAACGGCAAGATAATCGGCCCCTGGACCATCCACCTCACTTTGCTGGTGAGGTGCACTCAGAGTTAAAGTAAACCGACGGTCAAGATGCTGTTGTTGCAGTCGGCCAGTCACTGACCACACCAACTGTCTTTTCCTCTGCTACAGTCTGTTATGAACTGAGTGTCACCAAGACCAGAGACTGTTTTTACTAGCTTCCTTGTGCATCATCATGGGGCTAATGGGGCTAGTTGTGGCCGGACAATGGCTCTGGGGAGTATTTCTGTGTGGCTTCTGAGATTTTTTTTTCCCGCGATAACACTGCATCCTGCTCTGCCTGCCTCTGCTATGCCTACTAGCCCTGCTTCCTTCCTTTCTTTCTCAGTCCCGCAGGCCATCAACACATTCCTGCTTCCCTGAGTTGGTTTTTTTGTTTTTTGTTTTTTTGTTTTTGTTTTGGTTTTTTGAGACAGGGTTTCTCTGTGGCTTTGGAGCCTGCCCTGGAACTAGCTCTTGTAGACCAGGCTGGCCTCGAACTCACAAAGATCCGCCTGCCTCTGCCTCCCGAGTGCTGGGATTAAAGGCGTGCGCCACCACCGCCCGGCTTCCCTGAGTTTTGAAACACACAGTAAGCTGGAACTCTGGTAATCAGCATGCAGCGCCAAGTAACTTTGTAACTGAGAGCTTTCTGGTATACCACAACCCGGAAAGGCACAAAGGACCCTGGATATTTGGTGACTCCCAGGCTGAGAGCTTTCCTGGAAATCCCTTCCATAGTGGCTGTTGTTGCAATCCTTTTAGCCCGCCTCTCTCTACAGATGTGGCAGGTGCCTTAAGTAAGCTACTTACGGGGACCTTAGGGAGATTCTTCGTTCAGAGATGGCAAGAGTTAGGAACGAGAGACAGGAGGCTGTGCGTGCCCGCCTGTCCTGTGGGTATGGATGTCTTATATACTGTAGGATTGTTAAGTCCTCAGAGCCACTCTGTAGGGAAGACTTCATTGCCCTGCCTTCCCTGATGAAAAGGTAGAAACTCAGAGGAACACTGATTTGTGTGAGATCTCAGCTGTCGGTTTCAGGGTCTGAAATCCCAGGCCTTTATGCTGTAGCACTTTCTTTATGACCAATGGGACCTGGTCATTGCAGGCTCTGCTCTGGCACTTCGCCCCTCAGAGTATGATAACTGGAAATTCCCCGAGACCTTTCTCCAGTGTCAACTTCCGTGAGAACAAGGCAATAGGTTAGTGAGACCCTCAAGCTCACGGGAAAGGAGTGAAGCGGGTCTGGCTGTCACACTTACATATCACACCAGGTGCTGTGGCGTGTGCAACCTGCACAGCTCTTCTGGTGGACTTGCTTTGGCAGAGAAGAGCGGTACATGCCAAAAACACATCTGCAAAGAGTTTGTTATGTGCTCATCGATCCTTGCCTGGGAGAGCAGGTCCCAGGGCTGTGTGCACGAGCTGATAGAGCAGCATGGACACGCGTGTTCTTTCTTTGCTAACCAGTCAGATGCCCTATGCTTCGTTCTCAATGAGGGCATTGGAGCGGTCTTTGAAAGGACTTTCCAGAAGATAGCAATGATGCTCTTTCACCAGTGCTACGCACACTCAACGGATGTGGGGTGGCAGGGGAGGTGTGAGCATATCAGTAATCAAATCACAACTGGCCGGAATGAAGCTTTCCTGCCCCATCTCTCCCAGGCTTATTTGGAACAGCGTTCCTAGCTGTGGAAGGAATTGTCACAAGGGAGCAAACGTCCCCGCGCACCTGCGATGCTGCCACATGTCATGATCTTCCAGGACACCCAGCTGAGGAGACTGACTAGAGAACAGTTATCCCTTCCCCACACAATGCCTGTCCCTGGAGCTGACAGGAACCCTGTCACTATTTTAAATAAGCTTCTCTATCGATCTGTTGGATTCGAATCATATTTTACAAATACCTCCTGTCCAGGGGAGAAGCAATTACTATGTGTCATTTAGCTGGCTTGGCCTTGACCTCAGATGGCTGGGACATATTTTAGTGTTTCATGGCTGAGCTGAGCTAAGGGAAGAGTCAAGGATTTTGATTTTATGAACATAGACTAAAAGGGGGGAAGAAAGAATCCATGAGAGTTTTCTGGTTCAAGAAAAGATTTTAAGAGGAGATTTAATTACAAGTGGCTCGAAGGGGTGAGCTCTTTCAATCTACCTTGATATTGACTTTACCTATTAGAAGCTACAGCCAGAGAGGCCTGATGAATGCAGTGTCTGTGTAACTGTGGATATTTGGGACTCGCTGAACATGTACTTTTTTGGGGTGGGGGTCAGGGAGATCAAACCTATGGCCTTGAAGATGCTTAGGAAGTGACCTCCCACTGAGCCACACCCCCAGCCCAGAGGCACACCTACCCTTTGTGCACATCCTCTGTGTTTCTCACTTACTTCCTAAATCGCTGGGTTCAAACAAACAGACTGCATTCTCTAACTAAGTTGTTCCCTCCCGTTAGATGCTACAATTAAGCATTAGTGTATTTGCTTTTAAGTTGTAATTAGTATGTTATGATGTTTGTGCTTAATGATAAATATTTTATTCTACAAACCATAACAGAGCAAAGATGGTGAAGGGAGGCTTTCTGTTTGGGGAGAACATGGAGGCAATCGCATCTCTGACCTGCGTTCACATCGTGAAGATGTCATGACTCATGGGCAGGGAGTGTGAAGCCATTTTCATTTTCTAATCAGTTGCATTTTTAGGCCTTTTAGCATCAATGTTCCATTTGCCCTATTTACTTTTAAATTATTGTCTGAATTTCCGAATGCCGTTTTAGTATTTTGAATCACAGCCCTAGGCAGCCCTGGGATGCGCAGGAGCAATTGGTAGTTTAAAGACGCCCTTCTGGCTCTGGGGCCGGCCATGGCTTAAGGAAAACAGATTACCTTCTGCCTGCTGTCCTGTGGCACTGCTCGCAACCCCACTCATTCACCTAAGTTCACATTTTTTTAGACTCTACTTTGCAACAAACTTAAGAAGTGAGTTGGGGGCTGAAGTGGAGCACGATGGCAGAACGCAGGCTTAGCGAGCCACAGGCCTGGGTCTGAGTCCCAGTGAAACAGAGTAACAAACAAACGGTCTCTCAACACTGCAGCAGGGACAGACACCCCTGAGGTTCTTAGGCAGTTATCATTAAGTTATTGCAATAAACTTGATTCATTAATTCCCTTTGGATACATTAATTGAATCTAAGCCGCTGCCTGGATGCACTGAGAGTGGGTAAACACTGTCACTCGTGTTGAGGGCAAAGGTAGTCATCCTTAAGCTGCAGTGACCCCCATATCTTGTACTGAATTCCGACCCCCAAAGATGACACATATGTATGCAGAAAATTTTGGGGTGATTCCCAAGGCTACCCAGGTTGTACTTGCACCTTTAAAATATTGGAACAGTTTCATATACATTTATTATTTCATATACCTTTAAAAGACTGCAGGACTAAATGAAAGTGCTGTCTGCACAAGCAAGCTGAGGTTTCCAAAGTGTTACGCGCAGCAAAACCTACCAGTTATTTTGAAATGAATACATGCTGTATCTGCAGGAGATGAATGTCACTGTAGAATGTTTAGTTAATCAATAGGTTGATCAAACTGATTTGTGGGGATAAAAGCTTAATTATGGAGAAAATACCGCCTAAGTGGTAAGCACCAATGTGCTTCTGTGGGAAAGGAAACCAAAATCATAGCCCAAAGCATGACCTTTGAAGAAGTACATACAGAGAAACAGCCTGTTATACAAGTTCACATGGAAATTTCAAAACTAGCTATCATTTCCACAAGCACACTCTTATTACATTATTCAAGAATAGTTTTTACTTTGTGAAAATCTAAAAGATTTTATGAGAAAAAAAGGACTCTAAGAGAACAGAACCATCAGAGTTGGACATCTTAACAACAAGCCGTATGCATCATGTAGGAAAAGAATGCATGAGACTTACATATTGGTATTGGCGGTTGATGTCAGCCATTCGCCAGCTAAACCAATGATATCCAAACCCGTAGAGAGCTGGTTGAAAAATCGAGGATGACCTAGAATGGCAACAGGCAAGTATTAAGCAAAACCAGATTTCTCAGTCTATCTTCAGAGCAAAGGACTGGACCACACAGATGTGATCTCCAACCTGTGGTCTGAGAGAGTTCTCCAAGGGTACTGGAGAAGGAGGAATTGGCACCAATGATACCCTCAGATGTCTGTTTCTAAGGCAACATGTTTTTAAATTAAAAGATTGAAAATTGGGTTAAGAACATTGGCTGCTCTTCCAGAGGACCCAGGTTCAATCCCTCGCACCTATATGGTGGTTAATAGCCATCTGTTAACTCCAATCCCAGGTGATCTGATGCCCTCTTCTGGCCTCTGTGACCACTGCATGCACTTGGTACACAGGTATACACACAGTGTACCATATGCAGCAGAACACACACACACACACACACACACAAGTTAGTAAGAGAAGAAGCATATACCCCAAAACTGAGACTCATGAAATGAACTATGCCTTTTATTACCTTATTTGTTGACTTTCAGCTGAGCCCTTTCGTCACACTTATTTCTTCAATTATGACAAAGGAAGTGGTAATGTCCTGAGTGACAGTGCACACCTATGATTTTGGCATTTAGGGGCCAGGGGCACGAAGACAGTGAGCTCAAGGCCAGCTTGGATTGCAAACTAAGATCCTTTCTTAACTACCTACTGAAGCATGCAGAAGTCCTTATTTTCTTCATATCGACTGCAACCTTTGCTTCACTATCCCAAGGACTTTAAGTGCCAGGTTGAGACTGGAAATGGAGAGGAGGCTGTAGGTCTCAGAGTGCTTTAGATCAAACCAAGCCTGGGCAGTTTCAAGGCACACCTGATGCGGAGACCACCCACCACTCTCTGGGTCTCTGGGACAAACGTGATGTCAAGCAACGGTGGTTTTTGTCCGTTGAGAGTTAGGTGCCCATAAAGTAATGGAGCTAACCAGATTAAGAGCCGAGCTGACTCGGCATCTCCTCTACAAGGAGGCAGATCAGTTCTCACTCAGCTGCTGAGCACAGAAACTCAGGTTCTGCGGCTCAAATGCCCCATGCAGTCCACAGCATGCCTCAACTGGCTCTGTGCTCAGTGCAAAGGTTTTGCTAACTTGATGTTTATCAAAAACTCAAATCCACACCAGCAGGCTTGGCTCGGCTTCCATGGAAAGAGTAGCTGCAATAGATTAGCTAGTGAGTATGTGACAGAGCACGGTGCTGGGGAGATTTGCTGGCTGCTCTGTTCCCAGTGGAAACTGCCTTTGTCTGCAAGTAACTGTCAGAGAGCTAGTGGTTGAATGTCCCGGGTCTAAGTCTCCTCCCTGAGAATCGGCTCTCCCCTCAATGTCCTGGGAGAGGAGGCATCATCTTTCTTCAGGAACACGGCTGCTGGTAGGTGTCTGCAGTCAGGTGGAAGAGCCATCTCCAGGCATATTAACTGCACCAGCAGATTAAAAACAAAACAAAATAAAACAAAACAAAACCCCAAAAAGATGCTGGACAGTGGTAGCATATGCCTTTAATCCTAGCACTTGCACTCTGGGAGGCAGAGGCAGGCAGATTTCTATGAGTTTGAGGCCAACCTGGTCTACAGAGCGAGTTCCAGGCCAGTCAAGACTACACAGAGAAACCCTTTCTTGGGGGAAAATAAAACAAAAAATAAAACAAGATAAATAAAAAAACAACATGAAGGTAGGAGTGGGACTTTTAAGGGAGCCAGGGAGATTGGGAGGGGGGAGTTGGAATGGCTGTAATCAAGACACATTGTATACATGTATGAAATTGTCAAGTAATAAAAATATTCTAAAGGAACACTTCTGTTGATATCAATTAAAGCATATATAGTGCCCATTTGAAAATTGTTTTTTTAAACAGATCCTTCATGCTAAGCTAGTACTGGATTATAAATAAGCTTAATCACACTTTATTTAATACTGCACCGAAGCCACACAGAATGGCAGAAGAACACACTACAGAGACTGATACAAAGTGAAACAATCTGTCCATTGAGATAAGGTGCAAAGGTTCCCCAACACCCATTATCAGATGGCTACAGCGTTTGCCTCCAGAATCCTCCAAAAGCTTCTACTGAGCAGCAACCTAGTTTAGATTCCATTCCTTCTTCCCTCACCTCCTTCCACCTTATCTTTCTGTGATTTTGTAGACAGGTCTCCTCATGTAGCCCAGACTATTCTCAAACTGGGGTCTTCTTAACGTCGCCTTCTCAGTATTGGCTTTAAAGCCACACACCCCCAGGTCCAACCCCAGATTTTGACTTCAGTTATGACAGGACACTGAATAATGCATGGTTTAATTTCAAGTAAGGGGAGAAAGTATTTTAAAATAAGGTTTTCTAAGAGACAAACTGCAAAGAAGAAAGAGACGAAGGAAGAAATCTATTGAATAGGATGTATATAAGCCAACCGCAGTGTGCATGAACTTAACTGGGTCCCGATTCGAGAGACTTGAGACAACATGCAGCAAAAGCTCTTATATATCTATGAGGCAACTGATTATTTCATAGTATTAAGGAACTTAAGTTTTTTTTTTCAGTTGGAACATTGACGTGATTTTTAAAAGAAATTCTTGAACGTGCAGACAGGTGTTGATGCAATAGTATTCTGTTGGGGACTTGCTTCCTTACAATGCAGAGAAGGGGTCAGAGTGAAGTGACGCGGGCAGGAGTTATTGATAGCTAAAGCTATGGGTTCATTATACAATTCTACTTTGGTATAAATTCAAAATTTCCATAATGAGAAGTTAAAAAAAGAACAAGCCAGAAACCCCCCAAGTGCCTGCTCTGATTGAAGGCTGCCTCATCCCTGTGCCAGTTCACGGAAAATCGTGTGCTGGGTCCTTTGTTAATTCATAGAACAATGTCAAACGCCAGCATACCCCTTCTTAGACTATACCTAGAAGAGTATGCTCCATTATCAGAACCCAACTCATTATTTGGGCACTACTATCCTTCAGAAATGTTTCTGATGTCTCAGGGGTTAGCCTATGGTTTGAATGCATACTCAAAATTATAGAGCAGCAATGAGGAGCTGGCTTTTGATACAGCAGCAATGGTGTCCTTAAGCCGGTGCCAACACTGTGAAGGGCAGCAGAAAGTTCCTCGTGGTGTGGAAGATTACATACTCTGTAAATGCAGATGTCTGCCTCTGGAAGCTGCTGTGCCTATCAGAAGTGCCACAGACTTAAACATCTCAGTGGATTCATACAACGAGATGATATGCAGTGAGCTAATGATAGGCTTTCTCTGACCACAGGCGTGAGATGCTGTCATGACATGATTCTGTGTTTTCTTTGAGAGACATTTTGGGATTTCGTGGATGAATGGGTGTATAGATAGATAGATAAATGGACAGACAGATAAATAGTCTTACCCTAACATGGAGAAAAGGATGTAAAGCAAAAAGTATGCCAAAGCAAGTCAAGCTGACACAGGGAATTCTGATTCTCTTCTAAGCCAGCAAAAGAGCACTTCTCCTCAGGAACAGGCTAGCCAAACCAAGGGGATGGTAGTGGAGCTGATGAGTGCCTTTCTTCAACAAACAACGCAGACTTCATGCACGTGACTGAGTCTGGCCTATTCAGTAACTATAAAATGAGACTATACTCAGACCAGTGGTGTTGGCTGGCCTCAAAAGCTACCTGGAGTTCCCTATTTAAACAGCTTCTTTGGTTAGCCTCGTTAGTTCATTAGAACAGTTTGTTTCCGACATCCAGGACATCTTACTCAGCCTTATTGCCACCAGCCTCCCTGATCCTGATTGTCAGTCTATCTTCTAGGGGTTTAGATGAGGGGAAGTAAAGGGAGAGAGGGAGAGAAGCAATACCATGCCATTCCTCACCTCAAGGCTACCTCCTGTGATGGCAGCCATGCCCAGGACCCCCAATTCCCGAAGATCTGTCTGCCTGAGGGCCCAGTAGAGCCAGGCTTGGAGGGAAAGAGAATCGCCAGGCAGAGAAACTGTTCTTTATTTCAGTGCTAAGAAACAGCTCCTACAGAGGTTTAAAATGTCTTTGAACTTGGGGTGATTTTAAAGTAACCACTTGAGCCAGGATTGCTGATTAGAGAGGACTTGGGAAAGGTGAAGAAGGGGCGAAAGGACAATCCCTGAGTAGAAAATAGAACTTGGTGACTCATTGGGAATACGATGTAAGTGGGGGAGAAAAGGGGAGGGAAGGAGGAAGGGAGAGAAGAAGGAAGGGACAGAAAGGGAGGCACTCTTGGGTGTTCTGGATTGAATTGTATTCCCCCAAAAGATGGATTCAAGGCTCAATCCCTTGTTCCTGTGACTACAACTCTACTTGGCAATAGGGTTTTTGAGGTGCAAACAAGCTAGACAAGGCCATTCTGCGTTGGGGTGATCTTTAATCCAAAGAAGAGGGTGTCTTTTTGTGAAGAGAAGATATGGCAAGCATTCACAGGGAAGAGGCCATGTGGAGGGAAGGCCAAGGCCACCGTGTGGTCTCTACAAACTGAGGAATGCCAAGGAGGACCAGAAACCACAAGGTCAAGGTTGATCTTTTCTGAGTGCCTACAAAGAAAGCCTGGCCCTGCTGACACCTTGATTTTGAAGGCCCAGACTCCATAACTGTGAAAGAATGAGTCCCCATTGTTTGTGATAGTTTGTAGTGACAACCCTTAGAAACTTGACCCCAGCAGAGAGGGAAACGGGCCAGTTCCCCAGTGCAAATGACAGGTGAGGGACAGTGAGGTGGATCTGAGAAAGACCAAAGGGATGGTCTCTCTGCTCTCTAGGTTATGAATAGCCTAAAAGAAAAACTTGCTTGCAAGCAATAAAATGACTTATTGCCATATATCTGCACTTTTTTTTAGTTTTAAAAGAAAAAATAAGCTTTTGCCAGGGCTGTCGCTCTAGTCAGCATGACCTTGTGGTCACTGAGGACCTGCTGTCCTCCCTTACCAGGACAGGGCCACTTCAACACGATTTGGCTGTGCTCCTGATCAGCTAGGTGAGATGACTGGTCAACCCCTCCTCACGCTTACCTGTACGGACCCCATACTTTAGGGTGTCTCTGCAGTCAACCAGGATCTGCTCCAGAGACTCAGGGTGGTCAGACAGCTCCAGATTAAAGCCCTCCATGCCCTCCAGCAACTGGTGTGGGTGGTGGAAGTCCAGCACCTTGGTGGAGCGATCAAACGTCTTACGGACATAGTTGAGGAGTATGTCTACCACCTCCAGCAGGAACTGCACGGTTTGCTCCTCCCCGTTCTTAGCCGGAAGGAGATCTAACCAGAGAAGGGAAGCCAAAGAGTGATTAGCACCTGCCTCGTACCTACGTTTCCCTGCGTCAGCCTTCAGAGGGGCCCCGTTGCTTTCCAGGATATGGATCTATACTGCTATTTGGATGCCCCGTCCCCAGAAGGATGCACTTCTGCCCACACAAAGACACTGGATGCATTCCTAGGGCCTTCCACACTTCCAGAGAGTCAGGATATGGGGGAGGAGTGAGCGCTTAGAGGAACCTTGAGCAGATGACCCTGGCAGCTGTCCATTTGCTGAATGGACACCTGGGAGGAACATGATGTGAAGCACTTCCGTTGGCCTCCCAGAGACCAGGTGTCCCTGCACATCTGGTTTGTGTTAATGATCTATTTGATCTGTGGGTAGCAGAAGGTGGGGCTGCTGTGGGTATGGACTCTAGAAGGTGACAGACGGGACCCACCATCTTTCTGTTGACTTCATCCTTTGGGGCCTAGACTTATTTTTAGATATCTGGAGGTGACAGGCTCTCAGTTCTGTAGAGCAGAATTATAAAGAACAGTGAGCAGGGAGAAGAGCTGTTGGGGCCCTGAGTGACGTTTCCAGGATAACCCAAGCATGGGTTGTGTGGCCATCCAGAGCATGTCTGTCTCAGAGGTTTATGAAGCTGTGGCTTCTGTGGTTCTGCCGGAGGTAAGGGAGGGGAGGAGTCCCTGTGAGCTGCTGGGAAGGCACCTCCCAAGGCCTGCATTGCAGAGCCAGCAGGAGCTAGCAAAGGATCTTCAAAAGGAAAGTGAGTCTACCATCTTTGGTCATGAGGCCCAGATACACAGCTTCCCACAGAGTGGGTTGGGGGCTTGGGGGTTGGTAATCTTGGAGGATAAATGCTATTAAGAGAATCATTTGATTTTCTGATTGTACAGTTCTTTAGATTCTGAGATTCTATGAGTCCCTATTTGTCTCTAGGAGTGTCTTTAGAACTGAATGACTTACAGACTTCCTTCATCTACCTTTCAAAGCAGAAGGGACCTGGGCAGTACGGAAGGAGGGAGTCTGGTCCATACCAAAGTCAGAAAAGCGGTTTCATGAGGGTTCACAGAGTAATGATATTAGCGAAAGACGTAAAATTTCAGGGGGAAATCAAGACCCTCAGATGAGGCACTGACTGACTATGCATGGTGGGGTCTGGGGAGGGATCACCTTGAGCAAAGAGATTGGAGAAGTCGGTTTCTGTGCGCCGGAAGCGGGCACCAGCATCACCACTGTTTTCACAGGAAAGCAGGTTCTTGGAGGACTGCCTCTCCCTGAAGGCGCTCACAAGGCGACTCTTCTCTTCCAGGCTGTTGGTCCTTTGTAAGAAGCCTAAAGCACAGGAAGGGAGGTCAGAGAGACTGAGAACTACCGAGCTAGAAGGCTAGCTGCCCGACCCACCACTGACCCTCCAGGCAGGGCTCTCGCTTTTGCTGAGAAGAGAAGCCACCCAGTGTCACGGGTTTATCTACAGTGACTCTGCACTGCTTGCCTTCAGGCGGGGAGGAGCTGTGTCCAGTGTCATCAGTGGCACAGACCCAGTCATGCAAGAGAGAAAAGCAGCAAGTGAGCCCCGTCTCCTCTCGAACGTGACAACAAACTGAATTAAGTTGACTGGACAGCTTCCACTCCAGTAACCGGCCCCAGGATGGGGCTTGGAAGGAGGGGACCCAGAGAGAATGCCGACAATGTTGGGTTTGTGGGCTGTGGAACT
>JAQHUG010000090.1:5537516-5557893 GCA_028555095.1 Dicrostonyx torquatus | reverse complement strand
CTTATGGAGCACCTGACATAGGCTCAGCTAGCTATAGGTACTTATGGAAAACTTGTAGGAGAGCAGCTTGCCATGTAGTTGGAATGAGACAGTGCAGTGAGACCAATCTCTCCCCTCCAGAAGCTTCAGTCTGGCAGCTGGCCACCTCTGTCACAGTAATGACAGGAAGCTATGCTAGAAGAAATGAACTCTGAGTTCAGGCTGGGATTCACAGCACCCCAACACTTCCCCTAAGAAGGGGAACCAATCTCACTTACCCATGGCAGGCAGCACAAATACCCTCAGCAGCACTCCAGGAAGCAGGGTTGAACCCAACAGACTGGAGTGCCTGACAACTTGGAGCATGTTCCCCAACCTGCGTCAAGCACTGTACCCCGCTCTCAAACCTGTCTGTGTAGAAACCAAGATCCTTAAGACATAATCAAGAGTCCACAGCCAGGAGGCAGCACTCATTCACGAGAGGGTTGTAGGTCCTGGCCCCAGCACTGTTTCCCTTTGTCAAGAACAACGGTCATAGAGTATATCCGACTGGAGAAACCAAATCCATGTGGCTCAATGAAGGGTGGTTCTGTCCATCTGAGACCTACCCTGTAGTCTCTATCATCTGATCAAACTCCTCTTGGCTCAGAGAGGCCCTGCAAGGAGCTATTTGCTTCTCCAGGAATGGTGAGGTGGAGGATGATGTGGGATGGAGGATGAAATTATGAAATTAAGTGGAGGATGCTATTGAGGTGAATGCTTTAACAATGGTTTGACTAGGGAGCCCCTGAAACTTCTCAGAAACACCCTATGTTCTCTCTTGCTCTGTACCCCAGCCACCAGGATTTAGTGCTGGCCTATGTGTAACTGGCACAGGGGAGAGAGCTTGCAGCTTGTGTTGATTCAAGTCATAGATGGCCATCCACCCAGCCTCCAGTGAAGGTGAACGGCATCCCGAGAGGACTTCCCCCTCTGGGTTGGTGGGTGTTCTTCATTCTCATCCCCCATCTCAAAGGCCAGGGTCCTAGTGAGCTGTGTAGAAACAGAGCACCATGCTCCACACAGTTGTTTCCAAATGAAGCTCCAAGCGAGGTGTGACATAAAGACACACGATCACTGGACACAGGGGATGCTGAAACCCAGCACTGGTTTGGGAAATGAACTCCTTTTTAGTTTTTGTGGGCACAGGGCATATTAACAGATCTGCACTTTTCACAAGAGACCAGCGATACGGAGCATTTGAGGTATCTCCGTCTTTAGAATAGGCAATTGATTGCAAACTTAGGACACAAGTGTGGAGGGTCTGTTTGGGCAGCAAGTTTTGGACCTCTCCAGAGGTAAGTGATGGAAGACCAAGGACACTCTGGAGAGCTGGCAGAGCCAGAAGCTTAGGCATGCCTGCCACTTACTCTATCTAGGTCATGCCACCATGCCTGCAGCCACTCTCCAGCTCTTGGCAGAACCTTGGGTTTCTTCCATCTGATTACTCTCCCAGGGGGTTCTGCCACTAGAGCCCAGGGTATGACTAGGGACACTGTGACCATCCTTGCAGCTTCATTCCCTGGAGTAAGGAGGAGGGGGTAGGGGATGGGTGAGAGCTGAATCTCAGCAAAGCATGCAGACGCTTAGGGGACCATCCGGGGTGATGGATTTGAAGAAAGAGACTATTAGATCCTTGGCCGTCAAGTCAGTCTTGTTGTTAGGTCCAGACAGTGCAAACCGCCAGGTGCAAAAAGGTCTGGGGGGTGAGAGGAGTCTGGGAATGGGCTGGAGTGGCTGTGGATTCAGGGGCATCAGTAGCTGACTAGTTCATGTTCCTTCCACTCACTTAAAATGGAAAGCCAGAGTTGACTGGAAGGATGGGAAATGAACCCTTACACTGCTTTTGTCTTCTTCCAGCACCAAGCCTCCAAAGGCACAGCATTTTGGTTAGTGTAATTTTCCCACAGTACTGTCCTCTGTTCCTCTCATGTCACTCAGGTTGCAGCTTCTCTCAAAGTGCAAAGTGTGTGTGTGTGTGTGTGTGTGTGTGTGTGTGTGTGTATGTGTGTGTGTAGGGGGGAAGGGAATCTCTTTGAGGATGACAGTCCTTGCCCTCCATGTCCCCAACATCGGGTCTATCTCTGACAGGAGCATTAGATCTCATCTTCCAAGGCCCAGTTGCAAGAGCAGGAGAAGGCAGGATAGTGCCTTCAAGCTCCTGCACAGACAGGTGGCAGAAGAAAAGTGGCCTTCACCTGGAACCTGTCCCTACCCGCTGCGTCTCCCAGGCAGACCCTGTGGCTCTTTCTGTTCTGTTTGCTGCCAGGTTGCACAACAATGACAACAGCAGAAGGCGGGAGCCACAGCGCCAAGAGGGACCAAGCAGGAAATGGGCCATTAAGCCAGAAATGGCTGGGTGGGAGTGGGAAGGGGCTATTAATAGAACAAAGCTCTAGGCTCTTGACTGCCCCAGCGTTGAGACCGCTTCTGGTGTGGCCCACCAGTTTTGCGTGCTGGGGACTCTATAAACCCCTGGGTTCTACGGCCGCAGGGCTGGGCTTTCCTGAATGTGCGTTAGGTCTCGCAACTTAGCTCGTTTTCGCCACCGTTAATAAGTGGATTCCGGGATTCAGGGCCCCAGAGATGCAAAGAGGATCGTGCGCGGCTAAACATGGAAGGACGCCGATTTCCAAAGGCCCTTAAAAAAATCACTCTTCCCACCGATTCTCAACGGCCACATCCTGGGCACCGGAGGGAGGGGGAGTTGGAGAGATGGGCAGGTCAAGCCTCAGCACCCATTCCCCTCCGGGTCCCTGCGCTCCCTAGGCTGGGGGGGCGGAGCTCAAGCGCCCAGCACGGGCTCCGCTGCTATCTCGTGCCCAGCAGCTGACGGACGGGTCTTTAATAAGTCCCTCGTTAATCTTCCCCCGCCTCTCCACCCCCTGCCCGGGGAAACCCGTATTTTCTGGCATGATAAGACTAGAAAATTTTAGAGATGTAGTCAGGAAAACAGCTCCTCATTGTTCAGCCGGAACCACTCAGCTGTGTCCCTTCGAACAAATCTCCTATTTTTTTTTTCTTAGAAAAAAAATTACAACCCTTGGGCGTTTTCAATTCAGACCCTTCCGTTCCCCCTCCCCAGATCTGTTTTCCTTCCCTGCTGGCAAATCGTGCCAGACAACCGCCTCCCACCCCCATCATTCTCTCCTTCCCTGCAGCTCCTCTCCCACACCTGCCCCCCTTCCTTCTTTTCTGCTGCCGTCGAAGACCCGCAGGGCAAACCGTTCGGTCCACGCTGCCCAGACTTCCCCTAGACAGGCCTCCTGCGGGCAACCCTTTTCCTTTCTTGGGCCCCTGAAGCCCCAAGAACGAAATTTGAATCAGGGTGACAATTCGGTGCAAAACCACTTTCAATCGGGGATGGAGGATGGAGTGAGTTAATCACGTAGGGTCAGTAGCAGCCTTGATAAATATTGCGCCTTTCGTCTGTTTGCCCCGAAAATCAGACCAGTTCGCAATTTTTATGCGATTTTTACCGACTCGAGGGCAGAAAGCACTAGTTAGCCAAGCAGCCCGGCGCCGGCGAGAACAGCCTGGCTGCCGCTTGGGGGTGCTGTATCCCCACTTCCGAAGCATTATTGGGCGAAATTAGTTCCCCGTATCTAAGCATTTTCTGGTTATTGGGTCTCCAAAGGAAAAGACCTCTCCTGCCGAGCGAGAGCTAGGGCCTTCAAGGGACCGACCGCTTCCATTGAACGTGGGAACTGTAAAGGAGTTAGAGCACCAGGTCCAATGGCCAACCAGGGTCCTCCTCCAGATGCCGGCCACGCCTACAAACCCACTGGCACCATTGTGGCTTCCCTCTGAAGAGACCCACCCCTGAGGGCCTGTTCACTTACCACAGATCTTCAGGCCCAGTTTTCTGGTGCATCCATGGGCGACGCCACACCAAGTATCATATGCTAGGGGCAAAGACAGGGAAAAGAAATTAGCAAGGTTCAGACCGGTGTGAATCTATAGGGCACCTCCCAAACAGCTCTGCTCTGGAAGAACAAGGAACTACCTACATCCTTGGTTCACAGACAGAGCTCCCAGCTCTCATCAAGCTTCCTGCCTGCTGCTGACTTCAGATACTGAACCTTTTCGAAGAAGTGATGCTCACAACTATGGACCCCACCCACAAGCGTCTCCACCAGGGCAGAAGCTAACCACACACAAAAAGATGGCCTTGGCGCTTGCGTGGCTCAGCTACCCTACCGGCTAGGCCCAGCCCTAGGTCTCAGTCTTTGGGCTTGAAGAGGCCAACACAGCAGCTCATATAGGGAACACAGAGGCATCTGGGACCCAAACGTCTCATAATTTCTTGGCGGGTCTCCAGCCGAGTGGCAGCTTAAAATAAACTGGCATGAAATGGGGTCGTGGAAGAGTTCAGGAATTAATTGGGTGAAAAATAGTATTTGACTAGATGATCGGACTCGCATGACTGCTCCAGTCAGACTGGGGAGCAGAGAAGACAATGGTGCGCCAGTCTTCCTGTCCTCAGCCTACCCCTAACCCCCTTCTCAACCTGCCCCTCATTAACCCTCCTAAGGTCTGGAGTAGGCGGATGCTGGCACCTCTCTTCTGGGTCTGAACCGCCGGCTGCAGGACTTTCCTTTATTAACCAGACCATTTTCGAGGTACTCAGGTGTTAACTCCCAGCAAAGAATGCGAAGAGGCAGCCTACCGCCCCCGAGAAGCCTTCCTTCGTGTAGGGTGGGTCCAAAGAGAAATCCCCTCCCCATTCCTCCCAGCAAGGCGCCTCCCATCCCCCTACCCCACCCGGGACCGCTCCTCCAGCGACGCACGAGTGTTGGCAGCGATAAGCAGAGTGACATCCATTAAACCCCAGGCACAACAGAGCCCCAGAGGGGAGAAGAAAAGGCCTGACGCCGGGAGACAGTATGTCACAGATGGAATTCTACTGACAGAAGGGAAAATCGTTGCAACAGCAAAACCCTAATAATAGTACCTGGAGCATTGAGCTCTACTTCCTCCCAATACCTGTGCTTTCTCTTTAAATGCCGCCGTCTCGTCCAACCAACAAAACAACCCACGAAACACTCAGGAGTGTGTGGGTCGAAGACTCAGGTGACAAAAGCATTTCAGCTTAGTGAGGTCAAGAGTTTCCCAAGGTCACCTGGCCTGAGGTTGGCGGTCAGAAACAGTCCAGTTTGTTTGTTTATTTTTTTTCCCTTCAAGTTAGGCGGTGATAAAAACAGGAAGACAGGAAGGAAGAAAGATGAGCGAGAGCCCCTTTGTTGTGGCCAGAGTTGAGAACACCTTTTCCTATGTACGGGAGAGCGCCTGCCTGCTAGGGGGCTGCTGGAGTAAGGTGCATACCGGAGCCTTCCAGAGGATCCGGCAGAGGCTGCAACCCACAGCAGGCTGGGCAGGTGGGGGTGTGTCTTTCGGGGAGGGCGGAAAGTGAACCAAGCCTGGGGCCTGAGCTCCAGGGCTCTTCAGTTAAAGGTAGGTGTTCGGAGGAAAAGGCTATTCTCCCCGGCAGGGGTACTTAGAACTCTGGCCTCCATTTTTGGTGGTTTCCGGAGGCACCACGCCACACGTGAACTCAGACCATCGCCTCGCCTTTGCTGAGGCCGGACATTTGAGGACTGGGGCGATCTGGATGTAGGATGTAGGGGTGCCTAGTGTGGAGGGTTGCCCCCAACCCTTCAGGAGGGGGAGTAAAAGTGTGCGTTGTGGGGATGAAGACGGGAGTAAGATTTGGGGAGGCCTGGAAAAGAAATCTATGCGGGCCCAATCAACAGACAAAAGGGGGGCAGGCCTCGAGTTCTGCCAGGCCAGCTCCCACCGCCGCCTCTGCTGCCAGCGCCTGGCTCATGTGCTGTCAGCACTGGCGATCCACCGCTTTGTTGTGTGTATAATTGTAGCCTGCCTGTGTACAGAAAGAGGGGGCTGCTAAGGGAACTGCAAAGTGGCCTGAGGAATTAGGGCCTCCTGCTCCAGAGTCTGCCCCGAGAGACTGAAGGGGCTTTCCTGCCGCCTTCTTGCCACTTGCGAAGAAGAGAACAATTGTTTTCACAAGCTTACAATAAGTGCCACAAAAAAAAAAAAACAAAAACAAAAACAAAAACGCAGCAGCAAAGAGCACTCATGCCACACCGATCTACCTCAGCTCCTCCCCTGTTGAGGTTCTGGGGCCAGAGCTGTCCGGAGGTGATAGATTTGTGGGAGAGGGGTGGGGAAAGACTTCACCCAAAAGGGAAAAAAGACAAACAAATCCCGTGTCTCCGCTCCTCTGTAAGGAGTCAGAAAGTCAGTCGGAATTAGAGACAGATCGGGTGGGGAAGCATAAATGCTCCCTTTATTATTTGGTTTCCCTGTTCTCTCCGAGGCTTGTCACCTGCTGACAGGTCTCTGGATCAGGAAAAAGCATAGGGGAGATTTTGCCTCTTGGCTTGGCAAGCCATTTCTTCTCCTAGTTAGCCCCCCACATCGTGCCACTCCGGATGATGCCTAATATCCCCCCCCGCCCTTTTTGTCTCTAAGATGTAATTAATTGAATCTCAAGCAGTTCTGTGCACCTTTTCACGCCCCTGGCTTCGCCCTCACTCGTCAATAGCTAGACACAAATTTGGAGCAATTAGGGACCCTGAGTTTTCTAAAAGCTGCAATTAACGTCGAAATTTCCCCTGATTATGGACTACGAGTACAGCGCTGGAGGCAGAGGAAGGGAGAGGAGAGGAGGAGGTCAAGTCTTAGCTCAAAGCTAGAGCAAAAAAAAAAAAAAACTATCCTCGCTAGGACTCCGGGTTCCTCACACCGCCTTCCTGTTCTGACCCCTGTTGTCCCATCAGACAAAAAACAACAACATAACGCCTGCCTTGCGCGCCTCATCCCGTCGCTTAGACCCTATGGATCTATGCCGCGGGGCCCCTGTGAAGTCGTCGCTCTTCGGTGCCCTAGGAGTAACCTCGTGTCCCCGGCAGCCAAATGACCTCTAAGCTGGAACCTGGGAAAGGGCCCCATTTGTTTCCCAGCCTCCATCATTTCCACTCTCTCCTTTAGCGTTCCGACAGCGCAGCCTCCCGCGGTCCCAGCGCCCCCACCCTCGCTGCAGTCCATTTAATAGGAAACTGGGGCAGGACCTACTTGTAGGGCGCAGGTTGGTAGTATTAGGATCTGCTCCCGCGTTCGAGGAGGTTGCAGACGGAGGAGTGGAAGATGCCATCAGCTCGGTGGTCCCGGGGTCTCTACTGTTCAAGGGTCCCCTGCGAGTTGGGCGCAGGAACAGGCTGCAAACAGAAGGGAGAGCTTCTGGGTCCTGCGGCCTGGGTCACAGAAGTCTCGGAGACAGAAGAGAGACCAAGGGCAGCGAGCTGGCTGGGTCCCGGTGCGCTGTGGGTGGGAGGGGGTGGGGAGGCGCTCGCTAGCTCCGAGACTGGGGCGCAGGCACAGTAGCCCAGAGCGACTCTCAAGTCTGGAGGCTCAACCGGGTGACCCCGAGTGAGGCTCAGAGCTAAGGGGCTTCAGAGACGAGTTCAGGACGTGGGGGATGGGGTGGAGACAGGGTTAGGAGCACTCTTCGAGTGAATTCCAGCTGAGCCGAGACAAGCCCCATTGGGCTCCCAGCAGCCTGGCAGACCCGCAGACAAGGGGAGGGCGCACGGGGCGGGTACGTCTGGTTCGGTGTCTGGTTCCCGTTGTTGTGTCTGGCTAATTCTTTGGAATGAAGAAGGCTCACAGCGCTGGGGACAGGGACTTTGGTGAGACAAGGTGAGAGAGAAAAGGGATTCATATATATATATATATATATATATATATATATATATATGTTTTATTTTTTTTTCCCTAGGACTTGACCCGCTAAGAACCAGTCATCTTGCACTCCAGACAGCCAAAAGGCAGCGAGTCGGAACCTTGCTTGTTGGTCGGCTTCTTGTCCCACCTCGTTTCTAGCTATCCTAAGCCTAGGGCAAGGCTGCGTCCCAGATTCGCTGTTTCTACTCTACCTAGTCCCCAGAGTTCGTCTCACTGAGCCAGAGAAAGCGGTGGAGGGTAGAAAGGAGATCGTCACCTGGGAGGCGAACTTGCGCCCACCGCGTTAGAGACGTAGGGCTGAGTGCTCGGTACCCCTACTTGGTGCTTGCTCGCTGATAGAGGGAAAGAAAGGAGAGAGGGAGAAGGGAAGGGAGGGAGGGAGGGAGAGAGAGAGAGAGACCGAGCGACCGAGCGCTAATCTGGGTAAATCTAAGACCCCGCAGAGAGCAGCCCACCAGCCGCCTCTTGCGCTGGCCGTCCCTCCGGCTGGGCTTCTGTCCCCCCGCGCGCGCGCGCTCTCGAAGCTCGGCGGGCGGTGGTGGAACGCGGGTGCTGGGGAAGTAACAGGTTATCGCTCCTCGCACCTTCTGCCGCTGCTACCCAGACGCGTATCCGAGAGCCCTGAGCTCCGATCCCCGAAGCGCAAGGGAAAATGGCCCTGGCGTCACTTCAGCTCCTGTGTGCCCCCCGGAAGAAACCGTGGACAAGGATCGCAAGAGGTGGGGAGGAGGCGGAGGGCGCCAAAAGACAGCTGCAACTGGACTGGCGGGAAGCAGTAGGCTGTGGAAGGTGGGCGACAGGCGCGCGCGCGGGGTGGGATGGGGTGCGGTAGGGCTTGACAAGAAGCGGCAAGCTGGGAGGACTGGATTGAACAACCGAGGCTGAGCACTGGCAAGTCCCGGCGATCCCGTATTTACCCACCTTGGTTCAGCTATCGCGAGCTGGACCCTCCCGCCGCTCCTCTGCGAAGCGTTCCCAGCTTGTCTCAGCTCAGTCACAGGCGTCCGTGCCGGGTATCACCCCAGGCTGGTTTCTTGCTCGCGCGATCCCTGGTCCGGCACGCGAGAGCCTGGAGAAGACAGAGGACAGAGATCCGGAGAGGCGGCCTCTGGGCTTGGGGGAGGCGGGGGCGGAGTGGGGAGGCGGGGACCCGCTCGGCGGGGGGAATCACGAGGCCGCTGCTCGCGGGGGCAGCTCGTCCGCGGAGCGGTGGGGCTCCTTTGCAGGTGTCTGACCGCCTCTGGAGCTTTATAGGGCGATCATAAATCCAGCTCACGGGTTTTCGATCAGAAGGGGGGAAAACAAAGTCCTATGAGTAATCCAGAACGTACTCAGCACGTTCTTTTTTTTTTTTTTTTTTTTGAGATAGGCAACATTGGGTGAGGGCAGGAAAAGATAATTCCTACGAAGGAGTCTGTCTCACTGGGCGCTTCTTCTCTTCTTTGCCCCCCTTCCCGTTTCTTGGTGAAGACTAGAATCATCTGTGCTGATGCTGGTCTGCTGGAGCTAAGAAATTAGCGGCGATTAAAAAGAGACCAGCATTACCTTAACCCCTTTCTCGTGATTGCCCAGTATCCGTGACTCTCCACAGGGTTTTCTATAGGTGGTATTCTTGGTGGGGGGGGCGCTCTACGGAGTCAGGGTTGCTGTAAAGGCAAAACAGAGAAGAAGGGACCACCCAGACCGTGGAGTTTCCTCACTCAGCTTCTTCATCACTCAGAGGCATCCCCAAACCACCTCGTTCGAGCACAGCTACCTGATACCACCAGAGAAAAGGGGTCCCATCCCTCTTTCTCTTAGCCCCTTCTCTTGAGGACAGGGAAAAGAAATCTTCGTGATTGATCATGTCTGAAGGTTAATAACACGCACGAGTGCCTCTCCACACGCCTGGGGAACTCGAGCGTGGAGGTGGCTCCGGGACGACAGGACAGCACTCTTTGTCTTGGCCCACTCTCCTCACTTCTTTTCAATTTCGTGGGGTTTAAAGATTCTCCCTTAGCAACATTTAAGCACCTTACTGAGTGGGGTGAAGTACCCCAGCATAAAAAAGTCGGTAACTGAAAAATTTCCACTAGAGGGCGCCAGACACCCAGAGAGTCTGTGCTGTCTGCGTTTTTCCTGGTGCGCCCGAGACGACACCTGGAGATGCCTGCCAAGCGCTGTAACTTGCTGGCCTTTTCAAGCCTTCCCGCAGCTACCTGACTCCTGACTCCACTTTTCTCCCCCTCCGTGTCTTATTCTTTGGAGGCAAAGCAAACTTGATCTTTGGGTCTGTCTGGGTGATGGGGAGTACTCCGTGATCTCTTTACTCGTTTTCATACGGATTCCCCTCATATTGCGGTGCAGCAGACAGGGTTATTTATGCGCACGTCTGGGTCCTAGATGGTTTACCCCAGGCCTGTCCCTTTTCTGTGACCATCTTATCGATTTTCATCACCACGCAACGGAAGCATCAAAAATAATTGCACGAATCACCGAAATTTCCATGAGGGAGCTCCAAGAGTCAGGGCTGAAAGATACCTGTGTTCAACAAAAGAGGCGGAAATAACAGTGTTGCTCCTGCTACCAGAGAAGACGCTGCTGATTTCTATCCGCCTAGCAAAAAAGCCCCCGCACTTTTTAAAGACAAAAAGCACCCGAAGGGTGGTTTGAGCCGTAACTGAAGTCCCATCGCGTCACAGCTCCCAGTTAGGTAGGTGTGTGTGTGTGTGTGTGTGTGTGTGTGTGTGTGTTTCATGAAGGAAATGTTCCCTCAAACGAAGCTTAAACACTCAAGACCCACTGGCCCTAAGGGAGGAAGCAGCAAATCTTCCCGCTCCTAAATACCTATGATTCTGCTGCCATCCTCTGTCTCCTTAGCGAAGGAACTAGGCGGAGAAGTGTTCAATCACATCTGTCTTTGACCACAGACTTCAAAGGGCTCATTACTAGTGCTTCAGCAAAAACAAACATGTAGGAAAGAAAAGATTTTTTTCTCTTTTTACAACAGTAGATATCACAAGTTAAACCAGGCTGGGTTGACCCTTAAGGTGTCCTCCGCTTCCTCTACTCTCTCCTTTGTGGTGGGGGAGGAAAATGACGGCTCCTGCTTGTCTTTAGTTTATGAATGGTAGTGTTAGTGACCTTTTGATTTATGTTATCTTTGCACATCTGGGGATGGTATTCCGGTGAGCCAGAGAGAAAGGCAGACCGAGGGGCTCCCGATTGAATTAACCTCTGATTTTCTCCTATTCCAACGCAAGACTCTTGGGCTCAGCGGGATTTTAAAAATAGAGGGCCTGGAAATCCGCTCAGTACTGGGCCATCGAGTTTTGAGGCAAGAAACAGGCTTCAGCACCGAGGACAGCGTCCGTGGTTAAGGGCTTTCCTGGGTATTCACTTCAAGTGCTGGGTCAACCCCCTGCCTCTACCCCAGGCGGGGCCCCACCTTCTTCCTTGTCAGTCAATTATTGTTTATTTTGCCTGTCGGGGGTGGGGGAATTGTGCGTTTCGCCCAAGAATTCGGACGGAGGATAACTGTCCTTGTCATTTGGCTTTTCAGAAACAATGTTTGGACTGTTTTTGTTTGTGGTTTTCACTCTTTTTATCTTTTTAACTCCCAGGGGGTGATGCTTAGAAGAATGGGGGTGGAAAAAAAAAGACTTCCTCCCCAGGGACTTGAACCTGTGGTGAGGGGTGGCCAGGAAGGGTGTGGTGTCCGGCCAGCTGTTTCGTTCGTATTTTTAATCTAAGAATTAGCGCTTTGAAGAAATGGGAAAGCAACACTCTAAGGCACAAAAGGGCTGGGAATGCCTTCCGCTGCGTTCTTTCCCCCTCCGCTGGGCTTTGGGGGTGGCCGGCCGACTCCTCACCTTCTCTGTCTTCCAAGGACGACGTTCCTCCCTAGGTCAACAGTGACAGACACTGACATTCTCCGCCCACAGTGCCCTTTCCCCGGGACGTGTAAAGACACTCAGAATGCGTTTGGAGTCCTGGTTTTTTATCGAAAAGGGGAGGGGGGATCAGGAGGGAGGAGCTTTAGGTAGGAAAGAGGTTCCCCAAACCGCTTCCGGGGAGATCCCCCCCCCCTTTTGCTTAAAATATTTTCTGTCAAGGTGAGTAGATGCGAAACGTCAACCGGTTTTGACGCACTTCGCGTGATTAGCTTCCAGGAACGGTAATTTAGAGTCGTGATTTTTGGCTCATTTTAGCTGGGTCATAAAGGTCTATTTAAAGTATTTAAATTATGGTTAAAAAAAAAGAATAAGAATGAAAAAGGAAAAATGGCAGTGCTCGCGTTTAAACCTGTCTCCCGGGAGAGCTAGGGACGCGGTTTTAAGTCAGACCTCAGGTCCTTTCGCTGTGTGTCCATACTTTAAAGGTAGATCTCTGAGTCTTTTTGGACTTTCTTTGGAGGACCCTAATGCACACCTCATCCTAACAGAAAACTGCACTGGTTTCTGGCAGGCCGTGAAAGGGTTAAAAGGGTGGCTCGGGGCGGGGGAGAGGGAAGGCAGAGCTCTAGCTGGGGGGATTCTAGAAATCGTAATGATTTCTCGTGGAAAGCTGGAGTCTTCAGATAATGGTCATATGGCTCTTCCCTCCGGCAAAAATCGAGCAAGCAAGCAGCACCGGGTGATTTGTCTGTGGGTAAATCTAGAAACGCCCAGTCCTGGCCACCTCGAGCGCGAACACAGTGACCAGCAGGGGGCGATAGAACACAATCCCTGAGGAGAACCGCCCGAAACACAGCCTAGCTGGTCTTCAAGGAAGCCTGGCAGGCTGTTTCCATGTCATATAGGTCTCTGCCATTTTTTTTTTAACACAGCAGAACCTTTATAAATGCCGAGAAATGTCCCAGATGTGACCTCAAACACCCAGGGTCGTGTGTTCCGTTGATGAAAGAGGACAGGCAGCATGGCCTCCCTAGAGACAACTTCACTGTAAAGCAGACAGACAACACAGAAAGCACCGACCTGAATCCAGATGTGTGGCAGAAATTTTTATTGCAAAACTGAATTAGTAAAAGAGTCAGGAGGCTAAGTAACATTTTATTTGTTTCTTTTTCGGTTTAAAATACCAGGCATTTAATCTCTATTTCCATGTTTGTAAGAAGGTCCTGGAATGTTCTGACTTGGTCAGGGAGAATCTGGTTGCTTAAACTTGTGGGGTCAAGTCTGGCCCCTTCCCAGGCATTGACCAGTTCTCAGGGAAGAACACTGGAATCTTAATAGGGGAGGCTTCACTCCAACTCCCAAAGTTGTCAGTCCATTTTATGTGAAGAGATTTTATTAACAGCTCACTGGGTTTGCCGCAATGTTACTGTAGGTTTTCCTGACACAGTAAGGGTAGATCCATCATTGCTCCAGTTGGGAGGCCAAAGTCCTGTTTTATTTGACTAGGTGATCAATTTAGATCCGTTTAAACATTTGTTTTCTTGAGACAGAGTTTCTCTGTGTAGTCCTGGCTGTCCTGGAACTCACTCTGTAGACCAGGCTGGCTACAGAGATCCACCTGCCTCTGCCTCCTGAGCGCTGGGATTAAAAGCATGCGTCATCACCACCTGGCTGAACTGATTCTTTACAGTAAATGTAAGGATTAAATGGGAATCATTATCTTTTTTACTGGAGTTTTAGACTTATTTCAACTCTAAAGCCAGGGACCAAGCCATAGACAAATCCCAGGGTAGGAGGATACACCAGTGTTCCTCACCTCTCTGCCCTCCCCTCCGGGCTGAGTTTGGCCATGTGATTTGGTTTGAACGTTGGTATGAAACTGGTCTTCAAACTCATGAGTTGTGGGGTGATATTGTAGCTATAATAGATTTCTATAGTCTATTACACCAAGAAGGTTAAGGGGAGCCAAGGTGGAAGCCAGAAACTTTGGGCATCTGTTGAGACGGAAGGGGACTCAAGCCACCCTGAGAGTGTCGGCTAGAGGTTGTTATTGAAGTTTCTTGAAGAAAATGTTAATTTCATGACAGATCTTTGTCAAAACATCTTAACATTTTTGCATTTTAAAATGATTAAATCCGTGTTCCAGTGGATGGCCCTACACCCAGGCACATATGGGTGCATTAAATGGATTCAGTTGATTTAAAAGGGTTCAGGAGGACAGGAAGAAAAATGGGTTCTTGAGGGTATTGGGGGAGTTGGAGGGAAGAGAATGGCAGGTGGATTTCATCAAAGGCATTCTATTCGTATATGTAATTTAAAACTAATCACAGTGGCTGGAGCTGCCAGGCAGGAGCAGCGAGGCTGCCTATCAAGAGCTGTTGGTCCCTCCCCCCTCCATCAGAGGGCAGCTAGAGCAGAAGCGGTGTCTAAGGCGGTTTGATGGAACCTCCTGTTGACTCCGTAGTTCCCAAGTCCAGCAGGGCTGTGAAGGGTTTTGTTGCTGCTGCCCTTGGAGGACAGAGAATAGCAACCTCAGCCTCAGCCAGTTTTTTACATAGGGGGAGGAGCCACTAGGGAGAGTCTCTAAAATATCAAATATCGTGGGTGACCCACCGCTGCTCACACCTCTCAAGTCTGAGCAGAGAGACAGATATCCATCCCCCAGCCTCACAGATGATTCTGAATGACTGAGGGACGCTGTCAAAGCAGCAGCAAGCAATCTGAGAGACTTTGGTTCACGTGCGGGAAGGACCAAAGACTTCATGGATGCTGCTAAACTTTGGGGGTACCCTGAAACTGCTCCAGAAGCTTCCATTTGCACAGCAACTTCGGATGACCCTCAGGCTATGCTGCTCACAGTTACAATGGGGCCTCCCTGTGAGGTCGTCAGTCTAGTCAGGGAGGGACACCTGGTGGGGGTGGGTTATGAATCTCTGCTCCAGACTGGATGGTTAATAAGTAGCTCTGTTCTCTTCCTTCTCTGGGTGGGCGGAGGGTGTGAGGCCCTCATTCCAGCACATTATCTACCTTATATAGCCTAGATCTCAAAACATTACACCCCCCCCCACACACACACGTATTCTTTACTGTCTATAGTCTTTATCTCAGGTGGGTCAGAGTCTAGGGTTCCTATTACAGTGACCACGACAACTCTTATAAGGGAAAACATTTAATTAGGTTGACACATATTTTTCAGAGGTTCAGTCCATCATCATCATGGTGTGACATGGTGGCATGCTCGTAGACATGGTGCTGGAGAAGGAGCCGAGGGTCCTACATCTTGGTCTGTGCAGGCAACAGGAAGTGATCCATGTCACTGGAAGTAGCCCGAGCATAGGGGACCTCAACACCTGCCTCCACTGCAGCACATGTCCTCCAACAAGGCCACACCTCCTAAGAGTACCATTTCCTGTGAATTTATGGGGCCTAATTACCCTCAAACTACCTCAGTCAGATTGGAGCTGGTAACTGGAGGACAAAACAGACAGCTCTTGGACACCCCTCCCCCAGCAGAGCACCAGGCACAGTGAAGCTAAAGCCCCAGAGAGTGGTCCACAGCAGAGACTGCCGAGGGCTGATACCAGGAAAAGTCAGGACCGCAGATGACGAAAGGATTGCGCACTGTTGAAAAGATGCAAGAGTGGCATCTGCAGATGACGAAACCCTGGGAGGAGCCAAGTCTACAGGACCGGATTCTAGCTGTTAGGCGCTACACAGTGCTGTGAACCCTGGGACCCAATACAGAGATGTCACATCAGCCGCTGGGTGGCGCTGAGCCTTGGGCATTTAAAGCCCAGAGCCAAAGAATTCCAGATCCCAACACCAGAAGCTTAGGGACATGGCATGGAAGGAGAGTTGCTCTCTGTAGCTTCCATCGGAACAGAGCGAAAGATCCCTGGGCTGATTGCTAATAGAGTCCCAGGACTGCTTAGTGTTAGTCTAACGGAGGTGTTTAGATATCTGTTTCTGTCTCTCTGTCCATCAATCTTTTTTTTTCTCTTTTTATCAGCATGACTAAGAGAAATAACAGCCCTTATATTCCAAGTGATAGATCTCATAGACTTGTATGTGTTTATTTTATTTTTAAAAAGATTTATTTTAATCTGTACGAATGTTTTGACTACATATATGTTTGTGTGCCACATGCATGCCTGGTGCCTGCAGGGGTCAGAAGAGGGCATTTGATCTCATGGAACTGGAGTTACAGGCGGTCGTAAGCCACCATGCAGGTGTTGGGAACTGAACCTGGGCTTCTGGAAGAGCAGCCAGTTGAGCCCTCTCTCCAGCCCCATTTTCGTTCCTGTGTGGTTTATGGATTCTCACTGAATTGCCGTATGTCCTCTGCTTTATACAGGAGGCAGCTTAAGGCCAGAGAGGTTCCGGGGCTTAGCAGACCACATGCTGGAGTGGGTGTGTGTGGGAAGGTGGTCCCCTCATTTTCCCGTCTCCCCAGTGCCCGTGCTCCTCTCTGTGACATCTTCCAGTTCTGTCACTGGTAACAGTTTGAACTGGAGAAACCCATTCTCCCAGGGCTTCTGTAAAGAAGATCTGGGTTTCAGAAGAATCCAGACAAGGCTTCATTCAGCTGAAATAATCTGTAATATTTTTATATCTCTTCTCCCGGGGGAATCTTCTCATGCTGTAAATGTTATGGTCTCCAAGACCCGCTGAGGATCTTAAGGGAAAGCTGTTTCATCCGGAGAGAAAGCAAAAAATGTTGAAATCAATCAGACTTGAAGTAGACACTTTGAAAAAAATCTCCTTTTTAGTGTATTTACTCATCTATTTTTTTGTGTGTATGTGTATACTAGTGGATGCCCACGTGACAGCACACACATGAAGGTCAGGTGACAGAGGACAACTTTTTCTTTGAGACAGGGTCTCTCTTTGCAGTCCTGGCTGTCCTCGATCTCTCTGTGTAGACCAGGTTGGCCTCTTACAGAGATCCTCCTGCCTCTGCCTCCTGAGTGCTGGGGTGAAAGGTGGCTAAGAGGCCAACTTTTGATAGTCGGTTCTCTCCTTTATTCCTGTGGGTCCCGTGAGTTGAACTCGCTCTCCAGCTCACTGGCCCTTCACTTTGAATCTTGAGTTTACTCCTCAGTTGTCATTTCATTGCGGTAAGTTGTCTCGTCACTAAAATGGAGGCTAACACCAGTTGTGGGGGCTCTGCTCAGCCGAGGTCCACACACCCTTTCTGTCAGGTCCGTAGCGCCTGGTTGGAAGCGTCCCATCAGGTTGTTGCTGTGCCTACATGCTGGTTCAACAGTGGGGTGATGCACACCAGTCGTTCCCCGCCCCCACTCCTGCCTGTTGGATTTGCTAGCCATGCCTGTCAGCCCTTCATTCCATTGTCCTCCTTTGAGCCCAGCTGCTGATCATTGGGGGATGGGTCTGGGCTCCGCCTCTTAGAGAATAAAGGTTGTCTGACTCATGGAGCTCAGACTCACCGGAGGGGAAGGGAGCCACTATAATGAGGCGACACTGTGTGTGTGGTGGCAGGTTCCTACAGGGTTTGTGGTTTGAATGTATCTTTACCTTCCTTCTCTCTAGGATCACATCTAGTCCTGTGACTTCAAACGCCATTTTTATTGATGAGTTTTCATATCTTCGCCCAACATTACAGGTTCATATAGTTTGTGGAGTTCTTCACTTCGATTTTTAATAGTTGGCACTCTGAAGTGTCCCAAAATAAACTCTCAAGCCTTTCCCTAAATGTGTTCCTGTTAGGACCTTTCCCACCTCAGTAAATGACAAGCAGAGACACCCCAACCCCTCCAACTGGCTTAAGCAAACATCTTCAAGTTATCCCTGGCTCTGCCCCCCCAATCTTGGTAAACTGTTGGGTCTGCTTTCATACTTCATCCGCATGGCACCTTAGTTTCTGCTCCCACTCACCCCGTTCTCCTTCCCATGGTTTGAAACATTGGCTCCCATGATGGATTTCCTCTACACAGAGTTCTCTGGATTCCTTGCCTACAGTCAATGCCAGGTCTTTATCTGCTACTATTATATTCAAAGTGCTCTAGAGCCCTGGTCTCAGTAAAGCTAAGGTCTTTGCAGAGTTCCTGTAGTGAAGTGTCCACAAAGACCACTCAGACACAAGGGAGATGCCAAGACATGGTCTTTCTTAGCTGGCCAGTGACTGCACTGGGTGTTTGGGACCCGAGTGCAGTTCTCAATGAAAAACAAAACAAAACAAAAACACATCCTGAGTTGACACACCTTGGTAGCAAAAACAGCCAGAAGCAGAATTACAGAAGTTGAAAAGCAAGGTTAGTACATTTAGGGGCTCTCCCGGAACTGTGGACTTTGACGAATTAGGTCTTTAGTTTCATTTGCAGCAGGTGGTGCTGCGAACATGCTGGGTTCCTAGGCCTCGATGAATGGCACGTCAGTCATGGAGTCAGTCATGCTACGGTCTGGGGCCCTGTTACATTACCACCACCCGGACCCTCAGTATCTTGGACTTTTGACTTGGCAATACTGTGTTGTTATCACTTCTCCCACCCACACTGCTCTTTTTGCTGTCTTCCTGAGTATTTCAGGCATCCTCCCACCTCAGGGGGCTTTGTAATCATCACCTGTTTGTAGAATTCTACCCCTGGGTGTGCACAAGGTTTGTTCCTCTACATTCTAGTGTTTGCTCTAATGTTCTTTTCTCGGTGAGACCTGCCTTCATCCTTCTATTTAACAAGGTGATTCTCTAGGACAGCTCTTTCTCCAACACTTTTATAACTTTAAAAAAGGTTTATCTATCTTATTTAATGTTCATTCTTCCCCCAAAGATAAGATCTGGGGCTGGAGAGACAGTTCAGTTGGTAAAGCGTCTGCCATGAAATCTTAAGGCCCTGAGTTCAGATCCTTAAACTCTACACAAAAAACCAGCTCTGGTGGTGCACACCTGAATCCTACTGCTTGCTTGTCGGTGGAAGTTTCTGTCCCTCAAGCCACTTGCAAATAACACAGAGTTAATTATAGATGCTCAGCTGATAGGTCAGGCTTGTTATTGCAAACCCTTACATTTTAAATTAATTTCTATTTATCTACCTTCTTCCACGTGGTGGTACCTTCTTTCAACACTGAACGTTCATCTTGCTTCCCCCTGCATCTCTCAAGGCTTCTCCGACTCCACCCTTCTTCCTCCCAGAATCATAAGTTTGGCTGTGTACAAAACCATTATTCCACAGCCCTTGCTCACTTCTGTACCCTGCTGGCCAGTCTAACCAACTGGTGACCACTGGGTTCAGTGAGATCCCGTCTCAAAGAACAAAGCAGAAAGCAGCATTGGAAGACACCCAATGCCAACCTCTGGCGCACACATGGTCATGCATTCCTCAGTTCCACACACATATACACAAACACACATAAATAAGGTCTGTGAAACCACATTATTACCATCTTATCATTGTGTTCCAGCACAGAATGTTTCTTGAACACTGTAATCACCCAATTCAGGTTTTTTATTATTATTATTTTGTACAGCTGAATAGACACATTCCAAAAGTCTCCCAGTGGACATCTGGGATTTTGATCAAGGAAGGCAGGCAGCTGGGAACTGCCGAGTGAGCATGGCTGGTCTCTGCTGGGCCATTTTTTTTTTGTTGTTGTTGTTTCTTTGAATCCAGAGGAGAAAGCAGAGGGAGGGCAAGGAGCTCTCCTCTTTCCTCAGACAGAAGCCTTGTTGAAGAATGTAAGTGGCATGGTCGATTGAAACAATACCCAGGCATTGCCCGAGCAGGTCCTAAGCAAGCAAGGATAAAAAAGTGTAGTCTGAGACAAATCTCTCAGTGTTTTCTTAATTTCACTTAGTGAGTTTTTGGTTGGTTTGTTTTTTGAGGCAGGATTTGTCTGTGTAGCCCTGAACATCCTGGAACTCACCCTATAGACCAGGTTGACCTCAAACTCCATCTGTCTGCCTCTGCCTTCTGAGTGCTGGGATTAAAGGCATGGGCCCCCAACCTCACCAGCTGCAACATTTGATTTTAACATTCCCTCTTTTCTTTCACTGGCGGGTTTTAAGATAAAATACTCTGGGGATGATAAAGTCAGCTGGTTTAGTCTGTCCCACTTTCGGCTAAATTCTCCCAAGCCCAGTAGGAAGAAGATTTTGGTATCTCTCGTGATGGGCAAGGCTCTCCTTAGAGCACACTGTGTAGTGGTGAGCAAGTTATTGGTAATCTCCAAATGCTCTGTTTCTTGCCAAGACATTTAAATTTTTGTTTGGTTTTGGATTTTGGTTTTCAGAAACAAGGGTTCTCTGTGTAACGGCTTTGGCTGTCCTGGAACTGGCTTTGCAGACCTAGTTGGCTTAGAATAATTTTTATTACAAAGATGCACTGAGGGACCTGAGGCCCAAAACCTTGTTACAGAGTAGCTGAAATGTTAAAGGGGTCACAGTAAGGAGCCCAGGAGAGCTACAATTAAAATATATACTTCAACTGGGTGTGGTGGCTCATGCCTTTATGTCAAGTACTCAGGAGGAGGAGGATTAATGTAAGTTCAAGACCAGCCTGGGCTACAGACTGAAACCTTGCTTCAAAAAACCAATGCACGCATGCACATTCACACATAATTGACTTTCATGTTTATGTGGTGTGTGTGATGTGTGTATACATATGTGTGTATACATATGTGCCTGTGTGGTATATTTATTGTTTTCATTGCGGAGGGCTTTTACTTCCTTAGCTATGTTAATTTCAAAGTCTTATTTTTTTTTT